>PVKA01019703.1:0-41565 GCA_004027165.1 Ctenomys sociabilis
AGATGCACCCTTATTAAAAAGGTCATTGAAGATTTATATGAAACAGTACCAATCTTAGGTTGGCTTATACATGTATTTTTTTCATATGTATGTGTGTTTATGTGTGTATAAAGGACAGGGAAGAAGTAATATAAAGTCAACGAAAATGGAAATATATTTTTTAAAGTTTCTAATACTAGAAGAAGATATCATATGATGTCTTTTAGATAAATTGTAATTCAAAGATATAGTATAAATCTTGAAACAAAAATTAAGATTAAACAATATTCAGAAAATTAAATACTAATTTTTAAAAAATTAAATGCTTCAAAACAATTGAACTAAGAAAAAGTTTTCATGATAGTAAAGAAATACTAAGAATAAAACATAAGATAAATGCTGGAATGACAAATAATTAACCATCTCTTCTGACAGTTTGGAGATAGGATATTGTACAAAGTTCTAGTGTGTTGTGGACATTGATAATGACCATGACATTTACTGGTGGCCAGGTGTCACTTGTGGGACTGAGCTACAGCTATTTCTCTGAAATCCACCCTGTAGTCCCATATTGAATCTTGACCCACAGGGTGCAAGAGAAGTCCATTTGTAGAGTGTGCTGATGGAAATATTTTGCTGCTGTATACAAAAGAATAACTGAAAGACTGCTATTGTATACCTCTTATTCTCTTGTGTTTTTTTTTTTTTTTTTTTTTTTTTTTTTTTTTTTTTTTTTTTTTTTTTTTTTGCCTAGTTTGGTGGGTTCTTTCCATCCTCGTTCATGGGATTGTGATCATTTTGCTCCCTAGAACATCATTTAGTAGTCTGTGTAGGCTTGGCTTTGTCATCATGAAATTCTTTAGTTGTTCATCATGGAAGTATTTCACTTCTCCATCAAACTTGAAAGAGAATTTTGCAGGATATACCAGTCTGGGTTGGAATTTGTTTTCTTGCAAGACTTGAAGTACTTTTCTCCATGCTCCTCTTGACTTAATGATTTGTGAAGAGAAATCTATCATTATTCTGATGGGTTTTCCTTTAAATGTGATCTGTTTCTTTTCTTTAGCAGCTTTTAGTATACAGTTCTTGTGCTGAACTTCTGGGATCTTGATTATTATATGTCTGGGAGTAGTTTTAATTGGGTTGATGTTATTTGGAGTTCTATATGCTTTGGTTCCCTGAATGTCAGATTGTTGCCCCATTATTTGGGAAGTTTTCTGCTATTACTTCTACCCATATTCTTTTTATATCATTTGCATTGACTCCTTCCTTCTCATTAATGGCCACATTGTTCATCTTTGCATCATCTTGCAGATGTTGAATTATTTCTTCCTGCATCCTAGTTGTTTTTAAGAGATCTTTGCTTACTTTTTCACTAGCTGCAATGGTGTTTTTTTTTTTTTTTTTTTTGTCTTTTTGAGACAGGGTCTCACTATGCAGTTCAGGCTGGCCTTAAGCTCACTTTGTAGCTCAGGCTGGTCTTGAACTCACAACAATCCTCCTGCCTCAGCCTCCCCAGTGCTGGGATTATAGGCGTGCGCCACCACGCCCGGCTGCAATGGTGTCCTTAAGGTCAGAAAGTCTATTTTCACTTTCACTCAAACATATATGCCAGCTTGTGATTGAGGTTTTAATTTCCTGTATATCACTTTGGATCTGTTTCATATATTCTATTTCTTTCCTATATTGCTTATTCAGGAGATCCATTATTTTTATATTCTGCTCTATTGTTTTTATCAGTGTATTCTTTAGAAGCATTTAGCACTTCTTTGATTATAGTTATCACTACATTTTTTACTTCAGAAATTATTTCTGATCTGATCTCTTCTATACCTTTCTTCAGTTGTTTCTTTACTTCCAATGCTATTATTTCGGAGATTTCAGGTGTGTGATTTCCAATGTCCTCTATGCTATTGTCTTCTGCATTTGTACTGGGTGGACTTGGTGCCTGAGACTGCTTTTTGTTCCTTCTCTTTGACATTCTGTATACCACTGATTTTTGACCTTTGGTGTAGAGCTTAGATAGTTATTACCTTAGCACCATGTTTGGATTTAAGAAGTTCAGACTCCTCCAGTGGGTGTGGCTTGGGTTTGGCTGCTGTGCTTCACTTCTTCCTGCTGCAGCCTTGCACGTGAATCCTTTGTGTCACACTGGAAGATGTTCTGCTACTGAATCAGCTGGGTGGATCTTGCCTCTAGCCTCTTTGCAGGTAGTTCTGCTGAAGGGTTCTATGCTGGGCCTGCACTCTGGGTTGATTCAGGATCTAATAGCCAGGGGTCTCACTCACATGCTGGGCCTGTGCTCTGGGTCTATTCAGGATCTGGAGGTCCCGGGAGGTCTCACTCACATGCTGGGCCTGCACTCTGGGTCCTATTTTTCTTTTATAGCACCTTTTACAATATAAAATTATGCATTCATTTGTGCTAGTCTTTCTGCATTACCTACTAGATAGGAAGCTCTAATAGGACAGGAATCATGTTAGCATTACATTATCACAGTGTTAGACCCAGTAATGGGTCAAAGGATCATTGAATGAGAAAAGGAGAAAATATTTAATGAACATATACAAGTTATAAAAAGTATCCATACCTATTCACAAGGAGTTGGCAAATTTGTATCAGGAAATAAGATCTCCTTTAATTGCTTTGTAAAAATACAAAGCAGTTAAAAAGGAGAGTTCTAAAAAATGGTGCAAATTGTAAGTACTGGTAATTCCGAAGCAATAAAAAATGTTACATCTTAAAAACTATATGTGTGTGTGTTTTTTTTTCTTTTTTTTTGTTTTGTTTTTTGCTGTACCAGGGATTGAGCCCATAAAAAACTACATTTTTAAAACAAAGATCTTCATAATTTTTAAATTGAATTTTTATCCACTATATATCCATGGTGAAAGTAGTAGAGATTAATTAGTGCTTTTGAAAGGTATTCTGATTACATTGCAAGTCAGTTATTAATTTTTCTGAAATTAGTATTATATCTTTAATTTCTATAAATAGTATAATAAATAGTATAAATAGTATTGTATCTTTTGTTGCATAAATATGCAAGTTTCCTAAAGTAAAAATAAATATATGTTGGAGAAAAACTACTTTTCTAGTAAGGCATTCTCCAGCACTTTATTTAGTGGGTATTGGCGATGGCTACTAACTATGCACCTCTTGTAAGACAGACTTCTATGGGTACTTGTGTTGGTATCATCTTTGACAAATCCCAGACACATGTATTCTAAGGTTTAGAATGGTGATAGTCTCATTCTCTCCATTTTCTTTATCTGGAAATGGACTGAATTATGTACTTTTAGATGTCCTCAAATTCTCTTCCTGAAAACAAGCACACAAAGACTATCAGTTGGGTTGTAATTCTGTTACAATAAGTTTCTCAGTTTAAAAAAAAAAAAATCTGTGGTTATTTTATAAAGGATTCCAGTTGTAAATTTTATTTAGAGTATATACTTAGTTTTGACACTTTGTGGTTCAAAGGCTTATCAAAGTTTTACTGTTTTAGCCCACTTTAATCATCTAATGCAAACTTCTTGGTCTTTAGCTTTGTGATTGTAACAAGAGGTAATAAACATTTTTTGAATACTTACGTGAGAGGCACTGTGCTAGGCACACAACATACATAAAGCACGATTCTTGTCTACAAGTATGGGGAATTGGCCTAGGAAAATCTATGCTACCATGGCAAGTTAAAGGAAGTAATTGTGATGAATCAGTTACAATTCACAGTATTTTCCTAGTTGTACAATTTCCTATTACAAAATAAAAATACCCCCTGCCTTTCATGAAGCAAAAAGGGAGAGTATTCCAGATATATCAGGTCACACTGTAAAACCAATAAACAGGGTTGAAGATTTGACTAGAGGCAAGAAAGCAAGTAGGGAATGCAAAGCAGAAAGAAGTTCTTTTTTTCTTTAAAGTAGTGATAATGGCGCCTCTGCCAAACCTCAAGGGCTACAATACTACCACTGCGCTAAGTTTACTTTTTTTCTTGAAGGACAAACGTTAGACACAATAGCGTTGCTAGGGAAGGTCCACAACAATCAGATTTAGAAATGCGATCACGTAGACTGGGAACTTTACCAGAAGTCTGAAGCTCTCTTCCCATCTCCCAACTCCAGAGAGCTTCTTGTAGGAGGGTTTTGTTTCTGACCAAGAGATCATAATCATTTATTTTAGGCAAGCTAATCCTTTCTCCACAACTTTGAGTCCTCCCTCTGCTTGCCAGCTGGCGCGCGGCGCGCTCTACTTCCAGTGAGAAGCGCGAGCTATCTTTTCATTGGGTTAGCCAGGGACACGGGTAGTTTTCGATTGGTTTAGACTAGAAGGCGGGAGAGAGGTGTGCCGCTGCGTCACAAGCGCCGCGGTCTCATCTCCGCACAGAATTATGGGAGGGAAGGGGCCGGGAGGCGGCAGTAACCCGGAATGACACTTGCAGATTTGGATCTTCGCTGGGGAGAGGTGTCTCCGCCCACCAGCCCCACGGGTCCCGCCCCTCGACCCGCCCCCGACCTGCCCTCGCGCGGGAATCAGGTGATCGCAGGCTGGCAGGTCACGTGGCCGGGGCGCACCCGCCCGTTGTGGCTATGGAGGCCGCAGTTTCCAGTGTGGTGAGGCGAGTGGAAGAGCTCGGGGACCTGGCTCAGGCTCACATCCAGCAGCTGAGCGAAGCCGCGGGTGAAGACGGTGAGGGAGCTGAGCCAGCGCCGCGGGCGGGACGAGAGTAGTTCCGGCTTGGCGCTGGACGTCAGTAAGGGCTGCAGGCTGCGGCCTGTAGCTGTGACCGCAGCCATGGCGGCAGGGTGGGGGTCCTCGGTCGGCGCTGTCCGAGGTCTTTCTCCTCTGACCCCCCGACTGCGCTCTCATTTGCCCTACTTCAGAATTCTCATTGTCAACACGTTGCTTTGTAAACCGCATTTTTCCTAGGTCTTGCAGTCTGTCATGTTTACATCCAGATGTGTGCTGTCTGATTTAACCGTGTTGGTAGCGATTGGGGACAGTTGTAGCGTCGAAGTTAAACAAGAGCGTTTAAATAAATGATTAAAGTAAGTGATGCTCGAGTGTTAGGTATGGCGATTTCTCCATCCAGTACGAAAAGCATGAATGTTAGAGTTCCATGTTTTCATTCCTGTGTTTATGTTTTGGATTCAAAACTCAATTGCAGTCCATATTCTTGAAGGGTTTTACATTGGTATGCTTTAGGATTCTTTGATATGCATCACATTCTTATAAGGGTGCTCTATTAGAATACTTGAAGAAAGTACTGAGCTGTGTCCTTAGGAAACCCGAACTTGGGAATTGCCTCGACCTTCTGACTTCAAATCCGTATCTCTTCGTTATTTTTCAGCTGCCTCTAGGGTCTACATTACTGCATTTTGAGTTTTGTGACTGTACTGCAGAAAAGTTTTGAAACTCACGTAGACTGACTCATGCATCATCAGACTCACCAAAGAACAATAGTGAGATAGTTTCCCAAGTGATCAGATAGTTGAATTTATTGAAGTGTGGTGGGATAGGGTCTATGATGAAATTAACTCATTTTATGGAAGATTGTGGGATTACCTCTTCCCAGGAGTATGTTTTTCAAAAGACCAAGAGACTACAATGAAGCCCACTTGTTTTTTAGTTTGTGGAAAGTGAATCATGGGATTTACATGATTGTGTAGTTCATACATAGTAGTTATATAGAAATGTACCCTACTTATCTCTGAGTTCAACTCTAATCAGTTGAAAAGGAAAAAAGAATAGTTTTGCTCACTTATCACAGAATTCAAAATCTGTTCTTATTTTCCTTTGGAAGAATTCTTTAATCCAGTCTAGAATGAGGCCTGAAAGTAAGTCAGGTTTTGTTTACTTGTTTGGAGGCTTTATATGTCTGAAGTTTTACTAAAATTAAATTATGATAGTAACTCTCTACATTTTTAGTTATTAATTGGTATTGAAATCAGTCTTATTAAAGTAATACTAAGTTTTTGACTTAATTAAAACAAGGTTGCATGTATTTGAATTCAATTTGTTTTTCTTTTTCTGTACAACAGAAAGTATACATTCAAATACTGTTTAATATAGTGTGTTGTAGGAAGATTTCTATTGTTATTTTAGGTCAGATTGCCAGATGTTATTTCACTTAAGAATATGTTCTTTTTTTATTGCTGGCTAATTTTTGTTCACTTCGTCTTGTAAAAGTGTAATATGTTTCCTTTATGTGGATGTACTGTGAGAGAGACTTTCTCCAGACACTATGTAAAAATGACCCTGATCTTTTATGTCGTTAGTCATGACTTTAGTTAAATGCTTCTAATAGAAATACTGCATTTTTGGATTTTTCCAAAAATGAGAGCTGTGTCACCACCCAATCTGCCCTGTAGTAATTCTGAATTCAGACACATACTCCTCACCAATGATTTAGTGAGTTCAGTGCAAGTCTTTACACTTAGAATAATCTCTCAAGAAAGTAGTAACAAAGTCTCTAAGCACATAAAGAGTGCCATAGTCCATATGTTTTTGGTTCACAGTAAAATCTTTTCTTCTGGGTTGTACAGTAGTTACTTCTGGCCTGAGAGGACATAGAGAGACTTCTAAGAAGTATATTTCAGTTTAGGTGAATAAAGGGCTTATAACAATGAGCATCAGGTAAAGGTACAAGTTAGTCTTTCATGGGAAAACCTAGGGTTTTTATGTGTTACATAAAAGGATGCATTTGCCTTACTGTGGAACAGCTATCTTTGTTTTACTGAAGAGGCTGAATTAGATGAACCCATAGCAAGTTATTTGCCCATTGGCCTATGAAGAGGAAAAGGTTCATATTTCAGAGGAGAAGCAGAGGGACAAGCTGAGGGATTTTATCATCATATTATAGTAGGTATCTAAATACTACATGAGGATTGCAGAAGATTAGGTACTACTTCAGTGTGAACACATAAAGCTGAAATGATAGAGGAGAGTGTAGAGCAAGTGAAAACATTAGATGACAGTGAAAGGGAGATGGAGTGGTTCTGATGAGAAGTACTTTGTGCCTTTTCTTCCAATTTTTGAAGAAATGAAGCAATTTTTTCCATTTCTAACTTTTACAGGACTAAAACACAACCATTGTGTAATTATAACTGCTACAAGCATGATAAAGTTATAACCTCTCACAATATTGATATTTTATGAAACATTTGATTTAGTCATATTCTTTTAGGGAACATTTGCAGTTACATTTATGAGCTTATATGTTTCCAGAGGAAATGCTTTCTGTAGCTTTATATAGAGTATTACTATTTCCATAAAAGTTATATATCTATTATTTAAATATTTGGAGTGCACTAGCATTATAAAATAATGCTAAGAAAATACGAACTGAATTTAAGACTAGCAATAGCAAATATAAATAGTCTTGAGTCTTTTTTGGAAAAATTTCTGTGATAACTATGCTTAATTACAACTAAGAATTGATATATTTCATGCTTTTTTTTGGTATTTTAGGGAAGAGTCTACAGGGTGTTTAGGGTCTCACCACTAGATCAGATTCATGATTCGCCTGTTTAAAGCTTCCAGAGTGCTGAGATTACAGGCACGCACCACCATGCCCAGTCTCAATTGCCATCTCAGCGTGCCCCTAGGGGCGGGGCTGGCTCAGCAGGCCTGGAGATGGAAACCTTGGCCCCTGCACCTGCTTGCAGGTGGTTTAATCTGCTGAGCTATTTGGCTGGCCCCAAACATTAAGCACAGCTGCTTATTTTATTTTTATTTATTTATTTACAGTACTGGGAATTGAATTCAAGACTTTGCACTTGCCAGGCAATCACTTATGCCACTGAGCTCTCTCTCCAGCCCTCATGGTTTGGCTATGATATTATTGTGTTGTTGGCTAAGATTTTATTGTGTTATCCATATATCATAATATCATTTTGCTTTATTTCGGATACACAACTTTGTTTAAATGGCAGTCAGTATCTATGTGAAGTAATCATCATGTTTTTATTTTTTAAAGATCATTTTTTAATTCGGGCTTCTGCAGCTCTAGAAAAGTTGAAACTCTTGTGTGGAGAAGAGAAAGAATGTTTGAACCCATCCAATCTTCTAGAACTTTACACACAGGTACAGAAACAAATGTGAACACTGACATTCTAAAATGTGATCAATGTGTTAAAAATGCTGTATGTTTAAAACATTTAGACTTGAAACTTTGAGGCAATACCTAACAGTTGAGATATATTAGTTATGTTGGTAGGAGTCCCAAAATATATCTTTTTTTGTGTATGTGTGCCCAGTTCAGCTCACTCTGAGGGCGGGACTGGCATAGCAAGTGGTGCTAGGGATGGAACTGCTGTCCCCTATGGAACCGTGGTTCCCTGAACCTGCTTAAGCTTGGCTAAGCAGGTCCTTTAGACAACTGATCTGTCTTACTGGCCCCAGGAAAATATCTGTGAATAACAGAATTGTTTCCCTTTGTGCATAATTAATCAGGACACTAACACATGCTGTGTTTTAAAGTCCTGAAGGTTCCAGAAGGATTAGGGGACTCAAGTGCCCTGACTTTTTTTTTTCTGAAATTCATTTTTCTTTGGATGCTTAATTAAATTCCTCTCTGCAAATATTGCACGCATTCATTTTTTTTTGTTACTGTTTTCATGTACTTTGCTTCCATATTGAGGCCTGACATTAAGAAATAAAATTTCATTATGGTAACTGAAAGTTATATTGTACTTTATAGTTGATAAAGAGCTTTCATATATCTTTTCTTCATTGCTAAGGACAGTAAAATTGCAATGGTTATAGATATAGAGTACCTACTGATTTCTAAAGCGCATATTTATAGCAGGTGCATATATATATATGCTTGGGTCTCTAATTTCTGCTAGAAAGTACTTCATAAAGGTGGTTTCTTCTTCTAAAGATCATGGGTGAAAGATCCTGTAACAGTTATTAGCCTCTAAAAACTACTATAATTTGGTGGGTAGTTTTTCTGCCTTTTCTCACAGATTTTTCCTTCCTTTCCTATATCTGGTAGATGACAATTCTTCAGATTAGGGTTCCTAAACATTTTAACTTGTTTTGAAGAATAAAACAAAGTATCTAGATGTACAAATTTTTTGAAATCTCTTGAGCCCTACAAATGATTTAGAGTCAACAGATAATCTTCCTGACTAGGTCCTCCACACATTAACATGTACCACTTTAATATCACTGTGTGCTATGCAATGTTTCAAGTAATGTAATGTTTATTTATATTAATTCATTTTCTTCTCAAAGCATGGAATTTGAAAGACATTAATTCAGTTTATTACTGAAGAATACGAGGTCCAAAAAAGATACTACAGTTAAAATTATTCTTGGTTAGGGAGGATGGTTAGTTTTAGAACTGATACTAGAATTTAGTTTTGTCTTGAACTACTTGATTAAAAATAGATTGGGATGATTTAATGTGCTTGACCAGAGCATTGCTTATATTTAAGACTGTTGGAGCCTTACAGTTTGAACTGTATGTATGGATGATATGCATCCTATTGAGTGTCAAGAAATGTATCTGTCAGATACTGGTTGTGTATTTAAGAAAGTGAATTTTCTTGAGGATTCAGTATATAAAACTAGAGGTGCTAATCTTATTTATACATGTTTAAACCAATATTTTAGTAGAATATTAAGTTTTCTGTAATGTGTATCTGAAATTATATTTAGTCATTTTGTCTACTTAATTTATATAATATACATACAAACTTGAATCTCTACTAATATATATACCAAGTTAGACTCTTTAGAGATTGTTTCAAGTTTAAATTATTTGTAGATGCTTTTTACCTCTTCAGGCTATTTTGGACATGACATATTTTGAGGAAAACAAGCTAGTAGATGAAGATTTTCCTGAAGATTCTTCTTCGCAGAAAGTGAAAGAGCTGCTCAGTTTTCTTTCAGAACCAGAAATTTTAGTTAAAGAAAATAATATGCATCCAAAAGTAAGTTTGCCCTATGAATTATGGAGGAGTGCTGCTAGTTCTTGCTATTCTGCTCAGGCTTCTTTTTTTATTTAAATATATATATTTTTTTAATTTCTGTTTTAAGATTGAAAGAGGGAAATAAGAAACCTTAGCACTACAGACCAATGTCACAGCAGGGGATTATATTTTACTAAATATTTTTGTAATATTGACATAATAGAATAGTGTAGTACCTAATCATTTTCCTTTTTTTTTATTTGGGGTTTTGTTTTTGTTTATTTTTTGAGGTACAGTCTTCCTGTGTAGTTCAGGCTAGTCTTGAGCTCATTATGTAGAACAGCTTAGTCTCAGCTCACTCCAGTCACCCTCAGTTTCCTGTGCCACCACGCCTAGTTACAATCCTTTTCCTAATAGATATACCCTACTTCTCCTACTTTTGCAAGTTCTCTGTTTTATGGAAGGTCGCTGATAACATAATTATCACATCTGACTTTTTTTACATTCCTGATCCTCCTGAACATTTGTTGTCTGTTTTACCATTGACCACCCAGTCCCTTGGAGTACCTGCACAATCTTTTCTCTAAGACACCTTTCTTGCTCTTTCTTTTCATGACATTTCTCCTCTCCTCCATTCTATAATATATAGGTACTCCCTGAAGGGATTTCAATTTTACTTTAACAGTAGAATTTTGTATTTACAGTTGATACAAAGATAGTCATTCTCATGTATGTAGCAAAACATGGGCATGTTTTATGAAATGAAGGTTTTGTTTTTAAATTACTCAAGTGTTTCACATTTGCCTATTATAGGTTCCAGATTTGTCCTCTTAGCCATGTCTTTTTCATGTTTCAGTATTGCAATTTGCTTGGAGATGAGTTAATGGAATGTCTCTCTTGGAGACGAGGAGCTCTACTGTATATGTATTGTCACTCTCTGACTAAAAGAAGAGAATGGCTCTTGAGAAAATCTAATTTACTTAAAAAGGTAAAAATTTCTTACACATTTGATTATTGACATTTATGCATTTCAAAATGTGTGTGTGTGTTATATTATTAAAAGTAGTGAAATCAATGAGTTCGAGCTTGCATTGCAGGTATTTTCTTTACTAGCTGTGTGATTTTAAATAAATTAGAATTGCTATGAAGACCCAATAAAGGTAATATGTGAAATCACTTTGTTATTTGGCTTGATTCTCATGTTTGTTTTTCAAGTTCTAGATTTTTATTTTTTGAATATAAAATATATGACAATATATAGTTTCTTAGAAAATTTTTTTTTTTTTTTTTTTTTTTTTTTTTTTGTGGAATTCAGGCCCTTGTGCTTGTCAGGGAAGCGCTTGGAAGTGCTTATTCTACTGAGCCATCTCCCCGGCCCTGATAATTTTTTTTTCACCTGAGGAAAATACTGTCATGAACCTCTCAGTAGATCATTCCTCAAGGACCCATATGACCTTGCTCCTAGAAAATTTTGGTCCTCTGATTTGCTTTGTGTTGAGCAAATCATTAAATCCAAGGATCTGGGTCTTTTTTTTTTTTTTTTTTCATAGAGCCAGGGTTTGAACTCAGGCCTTTGCGCTTGCCAGGGAAGCACTTATTCTACTGAGCCATCTCCCCAGCCCCAAGGATCTGGGTCTTAATATTGGATCACTGTGCATTCTAATCCAGCGTAAACATACAGAAAATTAAGTAGTCTTTGGAATGAGAAGTAGCACTTTCAATATGTTTGATTATAATATTTCTAAATTGAAGTGTATATATATACTGTTAATTGTTTTAAAGCACTTCTTATTGTAATTATTCTTTTCTTAATAACCCCATTACTGTCTTTTTTAACATATTTGGTTGTTGCAGGGTCTCACTATGCAGCTCAGACTTGTGATGATTCTCCTACTTTCAGCCTCCCAGCACCGGGGATTATAAGCATGCGCCACCACACCCAGACTCTGGCCGGCTCAGCCCACCCCAGGGGTGGGGCTGGCATGGCATATGGTGCCAAGGATCAAACCACAGTCCCTGTGCTTGCTTAAGTTTGCCTAAACAGGTGCTTTAGTCCCCTAAGCTATCTCACTAGCCAAACATTTTCTTTTTTTTTGTGCAGTACTGGGATTGAACTCAGGACCTTGACCTTGCCAGGCAAGCACTTATTCTGCTGAGCTATCTTCCTGGCCTGTAGCTGTTCTTTTTTTCTTTCATATTTTTAGTCAGTACATTAGTGAAGCATATAAGCATCATTTTTGCATACACATTACTTAGACATTGCGAAAGTCTTACAGTTGTTGGGTCTTTAAAAGCATTAAAATGTAATAAACATTCAACTTACATGAATATAGAAAAATATGCTATTTGAAGTTTATGTAATTCTGCATATAAATCTTTCAATTCTTTGGGTTCTTTTTAGTACCTTGTAGATGGGATCAATTACTTGCTACAGATGCTAAACTACCGGTGTCCTATCCAGTTAAATGAAGGAGTTTCTTTTCAAGACCTGGACACAGCTAAATTACTGAGTGCAGGTAATCTCTTTTTAGACTTTCTTAAGTGATATAAAGCTTTTAAAGATTATAGAAAATTTTTTAGATTTTATTCTGACCTAAGTAAATTTTAAATGAGATTATAGCCAAAACATGAGATTTTTTTGAGAAATATAAAATTTTTTCATAAAAATACTTCTAATATTTTTTGATTAGTAATTTTTGGGGAGTTGTGTATCATGTTACTTTTGTTTTACATCTTATGTTTCCATGAATTTGACTGGTTTAGAATTGAACTTCTATCAGACTAGAAATAATTTCTAAAAAAGGCAGATATTTAGATCTTTTTCACATAATAAAAGCTCAGAATTGATCCAGTGGTTCTGTGTCATCATTGTGTTCTTGTCTTTTCCCTATTTCAGATTTGGAGTTCTTAAGCTTCAGAGGGAGGTAGTTTGTATATAATCCAGTAAAAGAAAATACTTTTAGAGTTGTGCAACATATTTGCTACTTTGGATATTGCTTCCAATCTCAATATTCCTAGATGCTTCGATAGCCCTGTTACACACATCACATGTGTGTTTCAGGCTGTATCAATGATAGAAGGGAATTCCAACTAGGTCACCTCCCTTAGCACTGCCTGTTTCTGACAACCTACATGTCATTGGCCAGAATTTATTAGATGACTTCACTTAGTAAGGAAAGTTGGGAGGACACATAGTCCTAACTTGATACCATATCATCCCAAGTTAAGGTTGTATACCGTGATGGAGGAAGCACATGAATACTGGATGGCACCTCTTAAGTTTCTTTCATAGGCACCTTTGTACTTAAAAATTCTAGGATGGATATGAAGCAGTTTTTGAATTTTAGTCTGAAGTGTGAGTGAGAACTTAACTTTTACCATCACTTTTGTTGTTATTGTTTGTTGTGTTGAAGATTGAACCCAAGGTCTTTGTACTGGGCTACATTCTCAGTTCATTTTTACTTTTTTGAGACAGGGTCTTACTAAGTAGCCCAGGCTGGGCTTGAACTCATTATCTACTTCTTAGCTTTCCAGAATGTTAAATAAAGCAAGTGTACTACTCATAGCTGCAGGTGACCCTAGATTATATAAGTAAACATTTTTTGCTTATACTTCACTTGAAATTTTTGTTTGGAAAAAATATGAACAATAATAATAATATGTGATATGAAATGTTTTGATTCTTCCTGTTTCTTTGTTAATTTCTCTAGCCTTTTTCTATTTGAAAACATTTATTAAAAGTAAAAAATGAAATGGCCAGCCAGATAGCTCAGCGGACTAAAGTATCTGTTTAGGCAGACTCAGTGACCAGGGTTTGATCCCCAGTGTGCTGTGCCAGCCTCACACCTGGGGCGCAACTCAGTCTGGGTGTGGTAGTACATGCCTGTAATAGTAGCTCTTGGGAGGCTGAAAAACAGGAGGATCCCAATGAGTCCAATCTGTGTAGTGAGACTCTGTACTAAATAAATACATACATAAATAATAAAGAATGTAGCTTAAATGTCATTAATTTTAGACTAATAATGTTGTCCAAAAGTTGTTACTTTTAATTCAGACAACCCTAAAATAACTTACTCTAAATACAAAAAAAAAAAAAAAAAAAAAAAAGCTCCTTAAGTGGTTGTGACATTTTTGACAAACAGGGTACTTTAATGTATTTATGGAAGTATTATATTAGTTATTCTAGGTAATAGTGAACTAATTAGAAGCATTGAAAATGATTTTTCGAAAAATACCATTAGCTGACTTACTTGGATGGATTCTATTGAAATCTTAAACTGGGAAGTTGAAAAGGAAAAAGTGAGGAAGAGAATTGAAAACTGTTTAGAACCAAAGAAGCTCACCTAATTTTCTCATTGTCCAGTCCTTTTAAAATGTCAAGGACTCTGTGGCCTGGAGTTTTTTTCTTCAGTAGGTATATGGTATTAGTGCCTTCTCTTCAATTATACTTTAAAGAATATTAAGTAGCCCCTAGCTTCTGTTGTTTTCCAGAAGGGAAATCAGAAGGGTCAGATATAGTCTTACGGCATTTTCCAGGGAAAAAGAACACACTAGGCACCAAAGCAGTTTTGCCATTTTACTTACTCAGTCATCTTATGCCATCAGCCTATTCTTATCTAAAGGAGGTTGATTTGCCCAGGTCAAGAAGCTCTTTGTACATAATTATATTAGGAGTTAGGAAACTGACTTTTCATTGGCTGAATTTTTCAAAAGGCCCCATTTGAAACTAAAGAAGATCTAGTTATTTTTTATTAGCCAATCTTAAATATAATCCTTAGTCTATAGGGAGAAATAGTTATTTAAGTTACAGTGTTCTTAGTATTTGAGTAATTCTAATACTTGAAGAGATAGCCAGATCTTGGCCAGATTTCCCTAATTTTTGATAAAGCTCAGGACAATATATGCTTACTATGGTAACTCACAATTGATAGAAGAGAAAACAGTTATATTTTGCACATTACATTTTCAGCTATTAAAAATCAAGCAGTGTGTGCATAAGTCTCAGTAAATGACCATTGGTCTGTGAAGTGGAGCCAGTGAATCTTTGGATATAGTCTTATCAGATAAAAGGCTAATAAAAGTAGCCTTGTCTGAATACAACTACTAGAGTCAAGTGGGGTAAATCAAAATACTATCCAGCTTTCACACCATTGGTTGTGCCCTCTTTTTTTTTTTTTTTTTTTCTTTTGTGTATTAGGTACAGGGTTTCACTATACAGATCTGATTCATGGTGAGTCTTTTGTTTCCAGCCTCCCAGAGCCAAGATTACAGGCATGTGTCACCGTACCCAGACTCTGTCACTGGCTCATTGCATCCCAGGGGTAGTACCAGCACAGAATACGGGACTGGGACCTAACTCTGGTCTCTACACTTGCCAAAGCAGGTGCTTAGTCACTGAGCTATCTGACTGACCTCCATCCCTTTTTTTGGACAGAATTTTGCTATATATTCCAGGATGATCCTGAACTCACTGTGTAGCCAAAGATGGTCTCAAACTTGAGGTGATCCTTCTGTGTTAGCCTCCCGAGGAGAGGATTCCAGCCCGTACTTGTCCTGCTTGTGTCTTTTTATAAATATGCTTGGCAACTTTCCTACTGCTACAGTCTTTTATTTTCATTTTATTTATTTATTTTGAGACAGGGTGTCGTCATGTAATTCAGGCTGGCCTCAAACTGACAGCAACTTTCCTGCCTCAGCCTCCCAAGTAGTGGGATTATAGGCATGCACTACCATGCCTGGCTGCTGCAGCTCTTTAATCTGTTGTTTACGTCAGAAGCTAGATTTCATTGAGATCCTATAAAGGGAGAGCTAAACTGTTATTACTAATAGCCTGGGCAGTTTATTAAAAATGCACATCTCACTGTACCCAATACAGACTTCATTCAGTGTATGAAGACTAGGAGTTATTTTGAATAAGCTCAAATTGTTAGGATGCAGGAAAAATTAAACATAACAGAATATACCAACCTTTTTTTCTATGGAAGTCATGTTTCCTCTAATCTCACTTCATGGAACATAATCCTTCTCTTTCTCTGTCCACATTTTCTATACACATGGTTTCCTTATTGCATGTGCATACCGTGGACATGCACATTGCAGATTGAAGTGTTTTATTGAAAAAAGCATTCTGAGTATTAAGAGAAAAAGAAAAAAAGTTGAGGAAAATTCATGAAAGTAGTCTGTATCTCTTAATTATTTGTTTCCTTATTGGAGTAGAGAAGAAAAGCATACTTAATTTAGTTGTTCCTCTGATGTTTAAACAGAATTTTTAGTTCTCAAGATTGAACCTAGCTAGGTCCTTCACACTGAGCTAAATCCCCATCTCTTTCTAAAATTTTTTTTTGAGACGGGCCCAGGTTGGGCTTGAACTTGCAAACTTTCTGCCTCAGAATTCCACATGCTAGAGTTAGTCATGTGCCATCATGCCTGGCTCTGTATTTTATTTTGTGGTACTAGAGATTAAAACCAGGGCCTCACACATGGTAAGCAAGTACTCTACTAGTTGAAAATAACAGTCCACTGATGCCCACCAACAGCATAGATTCTGCCAATTTCTTTAAAAAAATACAAATTTATAGGTTGTTTTCCAGGCTTGAATCTGAAACTCAGAGAGAGGGGCACCCTAGGCAGCAATTTAGTAAGTCTGTCAGATAATTACAATGCAAGCTAAAGTTTGATAAATATGCTTTGGCATACGGCATTCATTGTTTCTCTAACAATACCTTAACATACACTATCCGTGTACTTCAGTTGAGCAGTTATTCCTCTTGCTCATATAAAAAACAAAACTAACCTAAAGAGTGGGATATAAATTAGATCTCCAGTTGCCCTTAAGCAAAACTTCTCACCGCCAGCTCCCTGGATTCACTTGGTGAAACATATTTCATTGTCTCCCTTAAGGAGGTTCTAGTTTGTGTGAAAATTTAACCATCCCTCCAGTTTTACAACTCTGTCATTAGTACTTTCCATTGTATTTGTTGTTGTTGCTTGTTTTCAGGAAAAAGAATGGGATCCCACAAATAATATACATTCAGTGAAATGCTATATCTGATAGAAAATAATTCTCAGTAATATCTAATGCTAGTTTGTAACTATGTTTTTCTTTGAGTTGTCTATCTTTTAATTAGGAAGGAACAAAGTTAAAGAAGTACTTTTCTTTGTAATATATGTTGTACTTATTACGTGAATGCTATTTTATATATATAAAATATAGTTTTTTCTATGAACGCGAGTCTCATACTCTCACCTTTAATTTTTTTGTTGGTATTATACTCTTAATGATTCAGCAGTTCTACTGAGACTGTTGCTTCTCTTGCTACTATTTATAAGTTGACTTGAAGTGAGGTGAAGGTGATAGTTGCAAGGGCAAATTCTGAAACTTAAATTTGAGGTACATTAAAAACAGTAGAGACTGTAACAAGTTTGAAAGCCACATTTTTTATATCTAGTGCCATCCTGATAGCTTTCTTTTAAATCAAATTAGCTGAATAACTTGAGATTATTATGCTTATTTGAAATTACTTTTTTACAGACACAAGCAAGCACCTCATTAGAATACATTATTTATTTGTACTGAAGTTCAAAATTGTGTATTTTAGTGACACTTTGTTTTCTGAAACATTTCATCTGTTCCTTAAGAACTCTGAATTACGTAGAGTATGTGGAGTATTAGTTTTTCAGATTTATATACTGAATCTCAAGCTTTGATATGTTGCTCAGAATTAGAAACCAGTAATTCATGTGCAGCTCTTTTTGATTCTAGGTTCATTTATGTTCCTACTAAGTTAGCACACTTTGTATAATGTAAATATTTAATTATGTAATTATCTATGGGAATAATTGAACAAAAATGCATTCAACTTTTGATGAAAATTCTGCAGTGTGTTTCTCCTAGGAATACAAAGCATGTTAGATATAATTATCATCTTTCATAATTTGAATTATATAGCTTCTTAAAGACATGTTGTGATACTTTTGGTGCACATATACTCTTGTCAAATATTAGATATTTGACATATGACTGTTACTACATCAGTAATACCAGGGCATGCCCTATAAGAAAAGTTGTGTCTGAGAATGGGATTCACGGACTTTAAATATTCTAAAGTTGTCTTAAAATTCGGGGTCTATTTCAATGAGGAGTTCCACTGATGAAATTAAAGATCATCAAAAGGATTTCCCCCTCAAAAAAAAAAAAAAGTAAATGTTCCTTGAAAAAAATTTTTGACAGTATTCTGTTTTTGTCAATGTTATTATCTCATATAGGGAAAATAGAAAAGCTATTAAATCAAGATTGTTTTTTGTATTAGTGATATTGGTTGTTTTAAGGTTTTATTTAATGAGATGAAAAATTCTTAATCAGAAGGAATTTATTAGTATTTTAGTAATCAGAGTTTCTTTTTAAATGTGTGATTCTAATATTTCAACATCAACAACCTTCACAGGAATATTTAGTGACATTCATTTGCTGGCTATGATGTACAGTGGAGAAATGTGCTACTGGGGTTTGAAACATTGTGCAGATCAACAGCCAGATAGTCATGAAGTGGATACTGGTATTTCTGGAGCCAGCTGCACTACAAACAAAGAACCTTTGGATTTTCGAGAAGTAGGAGAAAAAATTTTGAAAAAGTATGTATCTGTTTGTGAAGGACCCCTGAAAGAACAAGAATGGAATACAACAAATGCAAAACAAATTTTAAACTTCTTCCAGCATCGTTATACCTAGTAGTTCATGTGATCCTTTTTAGTGAGGAAGACAAAAGACCTACAAAATGGATAAAAGGTTTAATAGAAAAGAAGGCATATTGATACTAATTCTAAAAACCATTACACTACATAAAGCTACCACGTCACCTTTGTAAAAATACTATCATCATCTTCCATTATATATTCTTAAACCTATGTAGAAATAATTGTTTAATTTCTATACTGGTGTATATATTATTCTATCTCTCTTTGAACTGTAGATAACCTTGTCACTAGTAAGGAAAACCCCTCTTAGCTTTAGTATGGTTTGCTTTCCCCTAATATGCTATTTTAAAATGTGATGAAGTTTATATAACACAAACTTTAAATTTCCTGTCCTGAAGTTTGCCATGCTTCAAATATTAAAAGCAGTTTGTCTCATTTCTTTGACTACCCAATAATGTAAATGTAGGCAAAATGAAAAATTATGACTTAATATTTAGACTTCATTTATAGTCATGCAAATTGCAAAAGGCTCCTTAAAGGAATCATTTGTGTTTATTTTGCCATGTATTACTAGTCTGGTTTAAAATTTTTACTTTTAGATATTTTATAAAAATGTAAAAATTATTTTCCTATTTTATTTAAAATACATGTTTTCTGAAGTAGTGAAGAGGAAAACAAAGTTAAGTTAGTCCATATCCTATTATATGTTTTCATACTGTTTTGAAATTTTAATAGTTTTTGCTTTTAATACTTGGTGAAATACTAAAAGTCAAGGAGCCTAACTTGATAACTTGCTCACTGTTTTTCTGTCTACCTCAACTCCTGCTATTATCTTGGACTGATGTGTCTGAAACCTTGTTGTAAACTAGTCTTCTGCCCGAATGATTTTATCACATTCCAGCAATTTCACCATGGGTGTACCTTGGGCCTCAACTAGATTGAGTTAGACTTCTGAAATGTTCATTTTGAGTAACTGATGGCAATTCTTACCCAACCAGCTTTTTTGTCTTTAAATTTACTTTTTTTTTCTTTAATTTTATTCTATAATCTATAGCTTCTTCACAGCCTCCTTAAGTGTTCTCCTTAGTACTACAGTATCATCCTCTTTCAGATGCTTTTGCTTCCCTATATGCTCTCCGCTTCATGTAGGCATCATAGAAACTGCTGTTACCAGCTGCTCCCTCTCTGTCTTACCCCTCAACCAACTCTTAAGCCCTTGACATGGAATCTATCCTCTTACTGACTTCTTGTAAGATAGTTCATGTGACGAGCATGTGGTCATTCATAGTGAGACCACTAAGTGTCTCACTTCAGTTTTTGAAGAGCCATCACTAAAAGCCTTTGGTTTTTTACTGGGTTGGCCTTCATATCTTCTCCCATTGTAGCTGAGTCAGAAATTTTTCAGGCTCTCTCCCCCTCTCCATACCATAGAGAAACTCAAGGCTAGAAGGTCAGCTAATATTAACAACATTTCCTCATTTCTCCTGTTTTAGAAAAAAAGGTTATTTACTTCTCATTGAAAGCTAATGTATGCAACAAGATTTCATCTATGTTATTTCCTTCATTTCTCTTGTCACTTCTCATTTTGTGCCTTCTTTTTTAGTATGTTGATCTTTCCTACAGTTCTGTTCTCTTCCTTTCCTTTTTTTCTCCTTTTATGCTAAATTGTCGTGTTATATCATTTATACCAGTTACTTTTGCTACCATCTCTAATGCCAGGCTGAGTCAAGAACTAGTACTAGAACCCCACCCTCCCTCACATAGACAAGCAGCCTGTGTAATTTTAATTTAGGTGTATCGAAACACATTCTCATCTTCCATGCAGAATGTTTTATGCTTCTTGTTTTTTCTCATTTTGGATCAACTGTAGAGCAGAAAATACAAAATGCCTGCCTTATCAGCCCCCGTCTACCATCATGTTCCATTGCAGTATTCCTCAAACTGAAAATGCAGGCTCTTTTCTGGTAAAATTCTAAAAGCACTTTTGGGGTCCGAGCAAGGTCTTGTGCCTGCCCAGGGACGAAGATCCTCATGGCTTATCCTTACATAGCCAAAAAGTTTTTATTCAATTAGCATTCTAGCAGGTTGTGTATAAAAATAACTTTGTGTTTCCTAAGTATAAAGAACTAATTGTTTTTAATGTGCTATTTGAAAGCACAGACTGTCTTTCACTTTGTAGAATGTGGTCAAGTACTTCCAGTTCCTTCCTCAAATGTACTTGTATATTTTTCAGCCTCACTACTGTTTTAGGCATCATTACTTCTGTGCCCTTCTTTATGGCCATATTAATACATGCTTATCTTTTAGGGTACAAGTTAAAGAACACAGTAAACGAAGGGTTTTTTTTTTTTAGCTCTTTCTACACAAAATTAGATGCTCCTTTATTGTTTCCTTACTCATCTTTTCCCAGTTAACATACTTATTCATATTGCTTTATTATGAAAGCCATATTTAAATCATTTACCTTTATAGTGTTCAATGTATGATAGGCCCTCATTGTTTTCTTTAGTTAATAAGGCATGATTCTAAGTGCCAAACTGCACAAAAGGGTTACTGTTATTAGATTTCAAACTGCCATGCCCTCTACACTGGTGGTGAACAAGGCAAACAGACATATTCAGTCCTTATAGAAGTAAAGTATTACTCATTTCTGAACCTGTGGAAGCAAGATAATTTTATCTTCACAGCTGAGAGGCTCCATTTGTTGATTTGCCAGTTAGTAGAGTTATGTGGGTATTACTAGTTGCTTTTGTATAACTTCCATTCTGGATTCAATTGGAGAACAATTTGTAGACCATAAATTATAGACCATAAATGCTTTTTATTCTGATATATTATAAATAACACATTTCTGTATATGTGAAATCTGGATAAATTCTCTTTCATTTAGAATGAAATAACTTCAATTTACCAAACACTCCACAAGTACTATAATTCATTCATTTATTCAGTTAACTACTGTGTCCTTACTACGTTGTATTGTTTTGAGTACTGAAGATAGGTTTTAAACACACTCCTTTTTTCAGAGCTTATATTCTAGTGGAGAAAGTTAGATAAAGTGTTTTAAGAAATAACTATAGAGCATGTTAAGTGGTGAGTACTATGAAGAACGCAGCAGGGTAAGGGTCAAATGTGACTTGGCTATGGGTGCTATTTTACTTAAAATGGTTGGGAAGGCACCTCTAATCACTTGTCTATTGCTTTATCATTTGTGTCTTCAAATCCTACCCTGTTGGCCAAATGCCTTGTATACTTAATACATTTACAGTTATTCTTTCTTATGGATATTCTAATAATAAAGAATAAGTAACTACTTACAATCTTTTTTGTTATATTTAAGAGATTTCTCTTCAATATGGGCTTTACTAATGGTTATTATGAAAATACTTTGTTGCAGTTTTACACTTGAAATTTCTCCTCAGCTTAAATTCCTTGATGGTTACTAAAATTTAAACTTTGTTAAATGATTTCTTAAAAATCTTAAAATTGTATTATTTTCCCCATGTGAATTTTCTGATATCAACTGGCTTTTTAAGACTTACTGAAAGTCCTGTTTTCTTACATTTTGTAAGATTTCTGACTTCATGAGTTCATTGATGCTGATTAAAGTGCGGATCACAACTTTTCCCTTCTTCCTTTGTGTACAGTACACCAGTGTGAGAGTTCTGACTAAACCCTGCTATAAAATTACATTCCTACCATAACAATCTCCTGTGATACTCATTATAGTGTAACATTTCTAAAAACATTCCTGGATTCATTGTAATGACATTTTAAAAAACTCACAGGTGATTAATATGCTGGTTTTATGTCTCTTTCTCCTCTTTCTAAAACCTCTTTTTGGGTTCTAGTAAATAACCCTATCTGCCACAAAATCCAAATTTTGTTGTCCTCTGTTATCAGTTCTTTGTGTGTCTTTTTAACACAACATGAAATACCATATTATAGAGGTATTACATTGAGATACATTTAATATAGCCATAATCAAAAAATACATTATGTATTTATATTACAGGTTTTATTTTATTTTTCGTACTTCTAGTGAAAATTTCCAGTAAAATATTTTGGAGTATATAATTTTTCAAAAATAAAATAATATTCCTTTACTTGTTTCTGGATTTGCTTTTCTTTTTGGTATCAAAATGAAAGCCTTTATTATATCAGTTTATTCTAATTTCTAAATGTTATTGATTTTGTTCCTAATAATTTTAATAAGGTAGCATAATACACAGTAGATAAGATTGTATGTTCTAGAGCCAGAAGACCCAAATTTAAGTCAGAGCTCTGCCATTTTTTACATGTAACTCCATGTAACAGACTTAATCTTACTTAGTCTTTCTAGCCCTAATACCCTCTTTTTATTTTTTTATTTTTATTTTTTTGGTCTTTTTGAGACAGGGCCTTACTATGCAGTTCAAGCTGGCCTTAAGCTCACTTTGTAGCTCAGGCTGGTCTCAAACTCACAACAATCCTCCTGCCTCAGCCTCCCAAGTTCTGGGATTACAGGCATGCACCACCACGCCAGGCCTACCCTCTTTTTAAAAACAGGAAGATTAATAGTATCTGTCAGATAGGATTTTTTTTTTTTTCAAGAGGAAGGGTTTTTTTTTTTTTTTTTAATTGAAGAACAAATAGCAGTGAGACAGTTTCAAATCAAATTAGTAGGACAAATTCAACAATTAATATATTGCATATTGCTTTCATAATGGCTTTTTGTTGTACAAGGTGCATACATGATACTCTCTCTACAAACAATTAGAGCAGATACCTCCAATCACTGATTTAAGAGAATGTAGCTGTATACCTATCTTTTTCTAAAAGCTGAATTATAGTACAGTTTCAATGATTAATACTTTTTACATTGTTGTCTTCCTAGTGGTTATCCATAGTACAAGAAGCGGACAGGATATCCTGTCCAAACATGATTAGTGCAAATCTTTCTCATAGAATTATGCAAAAGTACTGCATACTTATCTTAACTACTGTTTATAAAGACACAGAATGGTTCTTCATTTGTATCCCCCCCTTTTTTTGTTTAGTCCTGTCAAAAATGGGTTTATCATTTAGTCCCCTCAGGGTTTATCTTGTTGCCCTGTACCTCACTTTGTAGATCCTTTGTCTGTGTCAGCCATGTGGATGACAATGTCTAATAGGATTCTGAAGATTAAATATTGAGTGCGTTACTCCATTACCTAGCCATTGTGAAAGCACACGAGTTAGTTATCATTACTGAGTATCTGAAATTCTGCACTGAGGCATACCTCTTTCCACATCCAAACTTAGAGTGCCCAGCAGCCAGAAGTGGGTAAAAAACTTGTTGGCTGGTGAGTGCTTTTCCTTTGTTTTAAAAATAGATTGTAACAAACCTTGGTAACATACACAGGATTCAGTAGTGTATAGCTGTACAGTACAAGTATAATGCAAGGCAAAAGTTATATGGTATGCTATTTATGAAAAGAGATACAAACTTATTTATTGATACATTTTAGATGTACACAATGATGATATTCATTATAGGGAATTTTTACCCAACATGATGTATTTTGATTTCTTGTTTTTTTCCCAATACCCTCTCTTGCCTTTAATCCATGTTCCCCTTCTTAAACA
This sequence comes from Ctenomys sociabilis, assembly GCA_004027165.1. NCBI lineage: Eukaryota > Metazoa > Chordata > Mammalia > Rodentia > Ctenomyidae > Ctenomys > Ctenomys sociabilis. The sequence goes on from PVKA01019703.1 coordinate 24,198, forward strand.
AATATTTACTGTTATTTGTATCAAGCAAGCAATGGAATGATGACCAAAAGGTAAAATAATGATGATCTATAGTAGGGATTAGAGAAGAACCAGATGGGAATGATCCATATAGGAGCTCAGTCCTAAATATGTGATGAATTTTATACAATTGCACTTTGGAACCATGTACATGCATTATAAGTTCAAATTATAATATGAAGCTCAAAAAATCCAAAACAAAATGAAATGTACTGAATTACATGTCAAGTTCATGACTTAAGTAAGCAAGAATGTTTATCTTTAAAGCCTAGTAGTTTTGTCTATACAGCTTTTTGAAAAATACCTAAGGGCAACAAGATCTTCAATTTTAAACTCAGTAATTGTTGGTAACTGTAAAGTTAAGTTGACATTAACATACATACATATATATATATATACATATATATATGTATGTATGTATTTCCCTGTCTCAGCCTCCCAAGTACTGGGATTATAGTCATGTGACACCATGTCTGGCTTAAAATATTATTTTAAGCAACAGATCTAGTTTTGGAGCATGCATAGTGTTCTTTGGATACTTGAAAATGGCATTATTATTTTGTCTTCTTTCCTACCTGTAGAAACTACTCAGTTACATATAGATTACTTTGCAGTGGACTCTTTATATGGTATAGTTTTTTAAAGACTTTTAGAACAAAAACCATTCAATCCGTAGTTCTGAAAAAAAAAAAAAAAAGAAAGGAAAGTGAGCAGAATGGGCCTTAGTTTTGAGAAATGGGCCTTTGTTTTGAGAAATTTACTGGAGGTATTCAACAATACTGCCTTTGGGTTTTCTATTTGCTTTTGTTTTTCTGCTCTTTCATGAATTATAACATTGTGAAATTTTTAAAGTGTAATTATATTTTTGTATAGTGGGCCCAGATTCCTCAGTTTGGTATATGATCTCCTATGATTGGACTTATGTTTTAAAAATAACAATTTTGTTTTAAGGAAATAGTTTATTTGGAGCCAAATATGAACGATTTTGCTCTAGGAGTGTGGATTCAATTTACTCTGAAATGATGTGTTCCACTAGATAAAAGGGTACATGAACTTTTTTAGCCACAGAAGAAAGGCCATAGGTCAAATACATATGCCTAGTACATTAGCAGGGTGCTAGGTAGATGCACTGTAAAAAGTGGAAGATCTTTTCATTTTTCAGATGTTACAATGTTCTTAGCTTTAGGATTCTGAAGGGTGGAAGACTGCTAAGTTTAGTAATGTATTTCAAGAGTTTTACCTAATAGCCACAGGATGTTAGGTCCTGTCCTGAAGTTGAAAGTAAATGGCTATTCAAGGGACCAAGCTGTCCACCTATGACTATCAGTCACCAGGATCAGTGTATGGACGGGTCTTGATACAGGATGGGCTGCTGCTGCGAACTTGAGTAACACAAACTCCTGGGTCTCCCTCGAATTTCAGGTTTTTGCCAATCATAAGAAAGGACAGAAAATCAATAACCTAATGCAGACAAGCAATTGTTTAACCCAAGTAATAGTAGAGGGCCATCTTTCGGCTAAACGGGAGGCTACTAGTGAGCCTGCTGGGGCTGGCGGTTGAACCGCAGGTCGGGAGGGCAGTGGCTTCCAGACTGTGGGCGGTGGGCGAGGCCGTAGGTAGGGACGCCCACGAGGCGAGGCGCGGGCAGGAGACAGAGGCGGAGGCGGGGCGGGGCGGAGGCGGGGCGGGGCGGGGCGGGCGCGGCGCCCGGCGTCGACCGGGCGGCCATGGCGGGAAGCGGGGCCGGAAGCGAGCCGGGCCCCTCGCCGCTGCCCCCAAGCGACTGGGGCCGCCTGGAGTCAGCCATCTTCAGCGGCTGGCGGACCTTCTGGCAGTCGGTGGGCAAGGAGCGGGCGGCGCGGACGGCCTCCCGCGAGGAGGCGGGGGAGGAGGGCAGCGTCCTGACGCGGCTGCCGGTGAGCGCGGCCCCTGGCCTGGACCCCCGGCTTCCGCCGCCCGCCGAGGGCACGGCGGAGCTCGCCTCCCCGGGCACCCTGATGGACAGCCGCTTGGCCCCAGGGTTTCTCCCCGAGCTGGCACGTAGCACCGAGGCACCCTGAACTTCCGGTTGAGGAAATGACAATTCACAACTATGTGGCTTTCGGCGTCCCCCTGCAGGCTGTGTGGCCAAGCCCACTTGCGAAGCGCTGTCCAGGGACTGCGGGTTCAGAACACACCACAGTTCGACAAAAGTGACCAAGTCACACTGTCAACAGGACATAAATATTATACACATTATATACAATGTCAGCTTTCACTTTAGATGAAGTAGGAATTTTGGGCAGTTGTTGCATGCTGTGTCTCATTTGGATTATTGACATCTCCCTCCGACGTCCATCCTAACTTGAAAACTGCAGTCTTCGAATGTGTCTGAGGGGCTTCTCTTTGCAGTGTTCTTTGAAACAATTACTGCATATTAATTTTACAAAATATGAGGTTTCAGTGTGTTTCCATGCACTCATATCGCATTTTGATCATTTCCATCACTCCATACTTTCCTTTACACACATTCTTTCTCCATGTCCTTATTAGACTTGTCTAATAAGTTTTCCAACTATTTTTCTGTGTCTCTGTCTCTGTGTCTCTTTTTCTTTCTTTCTAGATTCCAGATAATAGGGAAAATATGCATTACTTGCTCTTGCCTTCCTGAGTCTAGTTTATTCACTTAACATGATGAGAAATCTCTAGTTCCAACCATTTTTCTACAAATGACATTTCGTTCTTATACACACCACGCTATGTATATATACACCACATTTTCTTTATGTTTTAACCTGTTGATGAGCACCGAGGCTGGTTCTTTATCTTGGCTCTTTGGACTTTACCACCATAAATGTGAGTATGCAGCTCTCCGCACAGTGTGCTGACATTAAAACCATGTACATAAGAGGAGTGACATAGCTGGGTTATGTGGTTATAGTTTTAGTTTTGGGGATCCTTCCTGATTTCCAAATTAGCTATAATAAAGTACTTTCCCACCACAAGTGTAGAAGGGTTCCTTTACCCCATATTTAAAACACAATTTAGTGTTCTGTATATTAAGAATAACGATTATGATGAAGGTGAGATGGAATCTCACCCATTTTTTCCAACTTTTTAAATTGGCTATGTAAATTAATTACTTTCATTTCATTAAAAATTAATACTTACGCATAACATACTTCAATCATTTTCAGCCCCTATCATATTTATCCCCTCCATGACCCACACTTATACCTTTATACTTTGCATTTTACTCTTTTCCTCTTTTCTAATAGTCTCTCTTCTACTTTCTTGTCATTTTGTGTAGGTTCCACATACTAGATTATATAGAGGAATGACAAATTGCATTCTTAAATGACAAATCTGCATTCAATGTTAAAATTTTAAAAATTAACCTCTTGATAAAGGTTTTTTTGAAGCACAAATTATTTCTTTAATTTAGTTAAATAATTAGAATATGAAAATATCCATCAGAAATTAGAAGAACCATTTATTATACCTGAAAAACAGCAGGACAGTGTTAGTTTCTTAAAAGTATCTCAGTGTGTCAGAAATTAGGACATTCACTTAGGCTTCTCCCCGTGGAAGCAAAATAATTTCAGAATGATAGATTTAACTGTTAAAAATAGTTTCAATTGACTTAGTTATTTACTACATAATTTTTCTCTATTATCAAGCAACAACTAAGATAAAATTTCTGATTTCTTCTGTTTCAGGTTGATGTACAACTATACATTTTGTCATTTCTTTCACCATATGATCTGTGTCAGTTGGGAAGTACAAATCATTATTGGAATGAAATTGTACGGGATCCAATTCTGTGGAGATACTTTCTTTTACGGGATCTTCCTCGTTGGTCTTCTGTTGACTGGAAGTCTCTTCCAGATCTAGAAATCTTAAAAAAGCCTGTATCTGAAGTCACTGACCATGCATTATTTGATTACATGGCTGTGTAAGTATCCAGTTTTAAGAATTAAAAAGGTAATAATTTTATTCCATCAATAGCCTATGTTAGTCCTGGCTCTACTACTAATTTGTTGCATAGATTAGGATTCTAAGTATCCTCAAATAAAGCATTGACTTAACTGTCTTCCTTTGTAGGAGCACCTCAGCTTTGATATTATGCCCTTGGTGTCTGTTTAGTGTTGAAATAATTATATGTAGTGCAAATGGTAAAAAATAAAATACTTTTTAAATTTTTCATTCTCTTTAGAACACTTGTTATCTTGTTAAATAGTAAATAGCTTTCCGTGTTGAGAAAAAGAATGACTAGAGATCAGTCATTTGGCAGGGAAGAAAAAATAAGATTTTATTACTTAAAAGCATCAACATTTGTTAGTACAAAGTACATAAAAGAATTACAAAGACTGCAGACTTACTATATTGGACTCCATGGGGACTTTTTGTGTATGTTAACTTATTCAATCCTCATGTTTGACATTGTGCCCTTATGGTGCCTGTTTAGTGTTGAAATAATTATATGTGGTACAAATGGTATCACAAATGGTAAAAATGTCAAACTTTTTTTAATGTTATGGATGTAGAATTAAAGTTGAAAGAGTTAATGTTTGCCTAAGATCATAGTTTTTAAGGAACTGTTTGTATTGGAATCTGTCATGCTACCTCAGATAAGGCTACTGGGTCTAAATATAACCAGCTTTACTAAAAACTAAGGTTAAGGGATTATAAATTTAAGAAATTAAAAGAATATTTATGATTCAGTTAAGTATTGCTTTGCAGTTGTAGATTCAGTAGTTACATACAAGATTCCCCAAATTTTATTCCAGTTTTGTTAAACTAGTTCATCAAAGTGTACATGATTTGTAGTATATAATTTAGGCAAATGGCACTGCCACACAGCCATCTACAGCATCAAGTTTATTCTGTGATGCGCCAGATTTTCCCTAGGAAATAGCCAAAGTGATCAGATAAACTATTTATAATCCTTATAATCCTGTGATTTTATTGTGGAATAACATAGAAGAAACTGAAGTTCAGATTGCAAGAGAAATACATATAATGATCAAAATACACAGTGGATATTAAAAATGTGTAATTATTATAAAAGTCACATTGCCACTAAGTGCCCTCAAAAATATCCCCTCTACACACACTTCATACCCAGCTTATTGCCACTTTCTGAGGCAGTTCTGGAGGTCTTTTGTATGTCTTTATAAGATGTTATCAAAATATGGTAAATGCTACTATAAATGACATCCAATGGAAACACAGGCTCCTGAAAATATAATGGAGTGTTGCATCTACTTTATTCACTGAATCTGGCACCTTGTGATTATTGGCTCTTCCCCAAAGTCAAATTGGCCATGAAGATAACTGAATTGACACCGGACTTTGAGATGGTGCAGTAAAGATACAAATGAGAACTTCCATAACTGCTTCAGGGAGTGACAAGAATGATGGGATAAGTGTATTCAAAGCAAGGGGAAATAAGGGAATAAGGGAAGAGAAATACGTCTTTTAGAAATAAAAAATTTTGAATTTAAGTATGCACCTTTTTATCTGATCAGACCTTATGACTGGCAGGGTAAAACTCTCTTAGGTCCATATAACTTCAAAGTTAGGTTTTTCTTTTTTTGCCTTTGTGAATTATAAGGTTCTTAATACAGATAATTTGCTTAGGTTAGTGCTTGACTTTGCCAGTATGGTTTATTTAAAAGGCTTAAAACAATAAAATGCTTTAGGTTTTATTTTGATTTGGGCGACTATATTTTAATTTCTGATGTAATGAAAAAATTATTATTTTTGAGATTAATATCTATTAAGAAAACTGAATTCTTTTATAAAATTCTGTTTCCTAAGTGTTCTATAAGGAGCATTTATGCCTCCTTGTATGTTTAACATTTAGTGAACTGTTACGTTTGAAGTTGTTGATAGAAGTACTTAAGAAATTTGATTCTATGAATATCCTTAGTAAATGTTTTTAATTTCTAGGGAAATTATGCTAACTTCTGTATAACTTACCTTCATTGTTCACTCTAAATTCTATCTATTGCTAGATATTCTGGATTGGGGGAATAAAAACTTCCAGTTGAGAACTTCTAACCTATGTAGTGAATGTTACCCATTGAAGTGTTAGACAAGGTGTCCATAAGAAAATTTACATGAAGTCCAGGAATTTGGTCACCACATCTTGGGGAGGGCTTCTTCAGCCTCTCCACCTTGTCTTTTTCTCTTATCAGTACTCTGCATACATTTGTAATGGTGTTTAGCTCACACCATACTCCTTGAAGATTGGGACTATATTATGTTTATTTTCTTAGACCTAACAAGTACTCAATAAATTATATATTCTTGAATGAATAATTAGCCAAAATCTTCTCTGTTAATTTCTAATTATGACAATTTTATACAGTTATAAAATGTGCTGTCCGTGCACAAGAAGAGCTTTGAAATCCAGCCGTCCTATGTATGGAGCTGTCACCTCCTTTTTACACTCATTGATCATTCAGAATGAACCACGATTTGCTATGTTTGGACCAGGTTTAGAAGAACTGAATACATCTTTGGTGTTGAGCTTGATGTCTTCTGCTGAACTTAGTCCAACTGCTGGTTTACCTCACAGACAGATTGATGGTAATTTTAATGTACATAATAATTCAAGACACTTTGAGCTTGACAAAGAAATTCATTTTTAATGAATTCTTGTATAATGAAATACAGTAATTAGGAGGTGTCCTTATCACCCCACCTCCCAGATTCCACTGGACTTAAACAATTACTATAGTCATTGTGAGAAGTTTTTTCTTAATTCCTCAGATTTATATAATATAGAATTTAATATTATATGAAAGTAAATTGCTGTTACAATGCTGTTTGAAAAAGAGCTAAATAAGTACTTTCTCTGCTATGAAAAAAACCTGTAAATATTTGGTAAGGTATATATAATAATACAATTTACCTTATGCTTATTTATTGGAAACACTTTTTAGATATTATGATTGCAGAGATGTAAAACAAACATATAAAATTTTTCTGTCCCTTGCAAATAATTTTGGTCTAATGACAGGGATAAGTGTATAGATTAATAGGATACACTTAGCTCCTAGGTGGAAAAGTAAAGATGAAGGAAATTTGCAGTTATGAAATTCAGTCCTCTAATTAGCAGCTGAACAGTTTAAAAATGCTAATCTACACAGGCCTCAACTCTAACAAGATCAGAGAAGAATGTGGGTTACCTTGCAGGCAGAGAAGTACAGAATGGTATGGGACAGGCTTGGCTGAGGTTATATGTATTGAGAGGAGAATTTATAGAAGTTAAGTATGGACAACAATGTTTAAAAACATGGTTGATCTTGTTTCCATGTTTCTCTTGTGAAGTAACTACCATGCCTGGTGGCTGAAGGGTCGTATCATCTGGGATGACTGTAGTCTCAGCTTGCAAGAGTCCCAACACCACTAAACTAAATACATGTACTGCCTGTAATGGTAATGTGAGGTGGCGTGGCATATCTTACTTAAACAAATAAATTGATATCATGCAATTAGAGGTGTAACTCATGAGGTGATCTCAAGGGTGCCTCCCACAGGTATTTTACAGGAGGTAAATAAAGACATATTTTATTACGGTTTTATTTTTCTATCTGAAGGTAGAAAAGAAACATTATTATTTTTTTTTTTTTGGGTAGAAAAGAAACATTATTATTAAGCAATTTCTCAACTTCTCTCAAAAGATAGGATAATTAGTGGCACAAAAGATATAGGACACTGGTTAGAAGTGATTGCAGAAGTTTAAATGAGAGATATCAGGCCCTGAATATTAATAACTAAAGGATGAAAAAGGTTAAGAAAGGCAGACAGATGACAGCATTCAATTGCTATACTAAGTACAGTCAAGTAAAGTAAAATACAGTACACATAAGCTAATATGTATCACTTGTTATTTATCAGTCACTCAACTAGGAATTTTATGTATGGGATCTCAATCCTTACAGTAACCCTAAAGGGCATAGGTAATTTTTTATATTTTTGTGTCTAAACAGAGGATGTTGATAGTGTTATGAACAGACCATGATATACCTAGCAGTTCCCTGCTCTTTACCCATATCTTCATTATCATGAGAATGAAAGTTCCATATAGCATCTTTTCAACATGAACACTGCATTTTATTACAAAGCTATATATAATCTGTAGTTTTTCTTTGATAGTTTTGCTTTCATTAGGTAACACATTTTCTAGCCTGATTTTTTTTTTTTGTTATCATTTATCAGCTTGTTTTGCTAATTATGATTGTTTTCTTTAGGTATTGGATCAGGAGTCAGTTTTCAGTTGAGCAACCAACACAAATTCAACATCCTGATATTGTATTCAACTACCAGGTAAATTCAATATCTTGATTATTATATTCACTTACCACATAAGTCTACTCACTTGGTGACACACCTAAGACTTACCTAAAAATTTTAGGAGAATGGAATCTGTTTCTTGTTTTTGAAATGATCACATTTTTACTTTTTCTGTATAGAAAGGAAAGGGATAGAGCAAGGGAAGAACATACAAGTGCAGTTAACAAGATGTTCAACCTGCAGCTTGAAGGAGATGACCAACAGAGAAGCCGGTACAGTGTAATTCCACAAATTCAAAAGGTCTGTGAAGTTGTAGATGGATTCATCTATGTTGCAAATGCTGAAGCTCACAAAAGTAAGCATACGCTTATTTTTTTTTCAAAAGCATGTCTTTGTAAGCCAAACAAAAACTTTTAGACAGTTATCTTATTAATTTTATCACTGATAGTTTTATCACTCTGATTTTCTTACCATTACCATTAACAGTGGTTTCTCAGATGTTGCTTTGTATTAGGTTCATCCAGTGATCTTGTTAAACATATAGCTGCCCATTTCTTACCCTGATGGATTGTGGTTCATAGATTTGGGGTGAATCATGGACATCTGTTTCTATCAGTACCCGAAGGAATTTTGATGCACATCAAAGTTTGATACTATAGCTATATAATGTTTTCTTATAATACATTTCTCATTTTTTTATTACTGACATTTTCTACCTATGACTATATTCAAATAATTTATTGACACATGCTTTTTAATTCAGCACAAGGTGGCACAGCCTGCTGCTAATGGCTCTTTCATTCAGAACAAGAAGGAAAAGTGGATAAATGTACCCTCACTTGGAAAAATAGCAAAAGAACAAGAACCACTTCCCCAAAAGCCTTTTTTCTATTGCCATTAATCCATTCATGAGGGCAAACCACTTCTATTAGTATGTTTGTAGTACATGATGTTTACCTTTCTTTTGGGGAATTGTTACATGTGCCTGTTACATCTTAATTCTGTGGTTTTCATCCCCCTTTCCATCCCTCTTTTCTTCTTTCATCAATTTTTGACCCCCCTTCTTTTCTTCCTAATAAAAAATTAAAAAAAGAAATAGCATTGCCAGTCCTTCTAATTAAATATATATGTACTTTATACATATATCTATGTATATTGTATGTGCGTTCAATAAATCTCATTGTAAGAAATCTTAAGGAAATTCCTCAGGCAAAATAGTATGGTACCAGGTGAAATTTGCATTTACAAAAATAAATGAAGAACCTTGAAATGTAAATAATGTAGCTATATATTCCAAAGTTTTTTCTAACTTTATTTCTAATTATTTAAAGGAAATTTAATGGATTATAGATATATATATATATATATAATTTTAAGGCAAAATGTAGTAGAACACATCATAAAAAACTGAAATATATTGTATGCTTTTTCTATTTGTAAAATATATTTTTACAAGTAGACTTACAGTTAAGAATGTTTATTATAGGTTTGGCTAGATAGCTCCTGCTTAGACAGAGTGCAGAGGTCCTAGTTCAATCCCCAGCATGCCATGCCAGCTCTGCCCGTGGGGCATGCTGAGATGATGATTGAGACTAGGCATGGTGGCACACACTTGTAATCCCAATGCTTGGGAGGCTGAATATAGGAGGATGATTCTCACTATGATTCTGATCTGTGTAGTGAGACCCTGTACTAAATACAGTTAAAAAGAAAAAAAAGAATGTTTATTACAAATCTTTTAATAGCTAAAGAAATATAATGTAGATGTAACTAATACAGTAGTAAAATATAAAAGATCTCTTCAAAAGAAGGCTAGCAAAAAGGAGAAAAGGAATGAAGAATAGATTGTACAGTCAAAATCTAAGGTAAATGATAGATTTAAATGTACCATGTTGGTGGTCACAAAAGGAGAAAAGGAATGAAGAATAGATTGTACAGTCAAAATCTAAGGTAAATGATAGATTTAAATGTACCATGTTGGTGGTCACATTTCATTCAAGGGCTGGCCAAATAGCTCAGTGGATTAATGCACCTGCAAGCATGCACAGGGGCTGGGAGTTCAATCCCCAGGCCTGCCATGCCAGCCCAGCTCCTGAGGCGTTTATTACAAAGAGACAGCAATTGAGAATGGATGTGGTGGTGTGCACCTGTAATCCCAGCACTTGTGAGGCTGTAAACAAGAATCAGGAGACCAATCTAATAGTGAGACCCTGAGCACCCTATAGACCCTTCCTTAAAATATAGAAAAAAGTATTTTATTTATTTTCAATTGATATAAACTACCTCAAATTTAGTATCTTACTAAATTACACCTATTTGAACACGGTTCTCTATGTCAGAAGTCTAAATGTGGTAGAAGTGTTTTCATCGTATGGATTGTATTTAGAATATCAGATAGATTATGCGCTCTTCAAGACTCTGAGAAAGAATCCACTTCCAAACTCACCATTGGATGAGTTGTGTTCCTTATTGTTATAAGACTGAAGTCGCAATTTTTTTTGTTGCTGCTAACTGGAACCTTTTTTTTTGGAAGCTTTCTGAAATTCCTTGTATGACTTTATCTTCAATTCCAGAAGTGGAGAATATCTCTTTCATGTAATTTCTTTCAACAGGAAGAACCCTTTTCAAGGGTTCACCTTAATTATCAGGCTCTCTCTTAAAGTCAGCTTTGACTTAAAACCTAGTCTTAGGAGGGATATGTAATTTTTACATATTCTCCAACCTCAAAAGGGAAAGGATTTACACAGGTGCTCTGATTTTTGTTTTGCAATTCTGCTTTCCACAATGTATGAATAGTCTAAACATTCAATAAAAAGTAAATATTTTTAGTTTGATTATTTAAAAATCTAGATACTCTATTTTTAAAATTTGTAAATAAGACAGCTATAGTGTTTTGAGAGAAAAATATATCAAAGACTTTTACTTTTCAACTATAGAGACATTTGAATGCTATTGTGAGTTTTTTTGCCCTCTTGCTTTACCTAAATTATCCTCAAAAAGCTACTTGTTCCAGTTTTATCGCAGAATAGTGACTGAATGTCAGCAGTAAAGGCTGGTTTAAATCGTGGTACATTTTTTATTCTCTTCATTTTCATTTTGTTTTATTATTTTGAAAATAATTACTAAAATAAAATTAATGTATCTGACTCGTTTTCTTTAGGACATGAATGGGAAGATGAATTTTCTCATATTATGGCAATGACAGATCCAGCTTTTGGATCTTTAGGAAGACCAATGCTGGTTTTATCTTGTATTTCTGAAGCACATGTAAAAAGAATGCCTTGTTTTTATTTGGCACATGAGCTGCATCTTAGTCGCATAAACCTCCCATGGATGGTAAGGTCTTAGCTTCTCTGGTGATAAAAATTTCATTTTTCTATTTGATTTTTGTGTTACCTTTCTATGTATGTAACATTTACCTGAGGCAATGTACTTTAAAAAAGGAGAAAAGTCAGGTGTGATGGTACATACTTACAATTTCATCACTCTGGTAGGTTAAGGGAGGAGGAATGAAAGTTTGTTGCCAGCCTGAATAACTTAGGAACTTGATGAGAATTTGTCTAAAAACAAACAAAGAAAACAGAAGAAAAACAGACCCTGATCAATCACTAATACTATAGTTTTTTTTTTTAATTTTGACTTTAAAACTTTCAGTACATGGTTGGTTTGGTCTGTTGTTTGTCCAGGAATGAAAGAAAAGGGCTGACATGCTATGTATCCTATAAGGATATCAGATCTCCCACTAGGGCCCACTTCTTAAGTTTCACTACCTTGTAATAGCACTACCAGCTGGAGACTAAGCAGGCTTTTAACAAGTAGATCTTTGGGGCATTTATCCAAACCATACCAGTTTTTATTTTTTTATATTCATATTCTTTTAATGGACTAGCATATAATGTAAGCTTTAAGAGTTTGGTGTCAACAAATCTCAGATGATCAGTCCTTGCCTCTGTACCTGCTCCCTGCTTCTCTCCAGTCAGTGTACCTGCTCCCTGCTTCTCTCCAGTCAGAGCAACAACATCAATGTATTAAGCTTTAAAAATTAAAAAAGTATATAGGTGGTTGTGCCTTGTGGATGTAGCTGAGTGGTAGAGTGCTTGGTTAGCATGCATGAGGCTCTATGTTTTATCTCCAGAACCACCAAAAACATTAAAAGATTGTATCTATTATTTAGTTAGTGCACAAGATGTAATTTAATTATGGGATCCTTTTGCTGAACAATTTAGAGAATCATCTTCATTTCTCTCTTGTGTTTTGTCCCTAGTGCTCTATCATCTCTTTGACATACAGGGTGAAGGCAATAGGTGTACAGTTGAATAAAGGTGTACCCTCCTGAGTGGTGGGAGTTTTAGCCCTACAATTAGAAGTGGCAGTTTTCAACACTTGTTTTTATTTTATTTTTTAACACTTGTTTTTAAATCCTTAAACATGTATTTTAGCTATTATGTAAAACCATAAAAATTTACAAAGTAGTGGGGTACTAAGTGATATTTCAACGCACATATACATTATGAAATATCTAAGTGAGATTAAGCATGCTGTTTTCTTCAAATAATTTATTATTTCTTCATAAAGAAAACATTCAAAATCCTTACTTCTACCCTTTAAAAATATACCTAAGACTGTAACAATAACAGTCCCACTGATCAACCTTTCTCTGTCTCTTTTCTACTCCTCTCAACCTCTGGATCTCCTTTAGGTTTTTAAGATTCCATGTATAAGTGAGATTATTTGGTACTGTCTGGCTCATTTTGCATAGCATGATTGTCCCTTCATGTTGATGTCACAAATAGCTATTCTATTGTTATTCTTTTTTTCAAAAGAATATTATTCATTTTGGATATACCATATTTTTCTTTATGCATTCATTAGTTGATTCTGTGTACTGACAGTTATAAATGGCACTGCAGTGAACATGGGAATGCAGGTGTCTCTTTATGTTTATAATTTTTGAGGAATCTCCATACTGTTTCCCATCTGAGTGACCAGAAACATTGTTCCTACTTTTGTTGATGCTTCCCTGAAATAGTGGTGTAATTTGGGAGGTACTAGTAAAAGCTGGAAGAACATGAATCTTCTGTTAGCTGCTTTATGACATTGTTTGTAATGTACTTTTTTTTTTATTTTAGGGAATGGTCTACAGGGTGTTCAGGGTCTCAGTACTAAACTGGAATCATACTAATCTGCCTGTTTACAGCCTCCCAAGAGCTAGGATTACTGGAGTGCACTACCAAACCCAGTCTCATTATGCCCCAGGGGCAGGGCCTGCATGACAGGCCTGGGGATCAAACCCCGGCCCCTGTTCCTGCTTGTAGGTGCTTTAATCTGCTGAGCTATTTGTCCAGCCCTTGTGAAGTACTTAAATAATTAAAAACATGTTTAATTGCCTGCCAATTTAATATATAAATACTTGAACATAACAGCTATATTTTACATAAACTATATCACTAGGTGTACTCAAGTGAAAAATCAGCATAGGTACCCAAGATATGCATCTTTTGGCAGCTTTCCAACAATCACTTTCTCAGCCGCAGATTTCAGGATGTTGCAGCAGCAGAGGGTGCTCATCCAGCTGGGAATATTTCACTTTGCTCTGGGTGAAATACAGAATGACATGTAAAAACATCCTTGACCCGATGTGCTATGTGTGATTACCCATTCAAAAGGAAGGCAAATTTCAGAAAGAACCCTTAAAAGTAAAGCCCAAGTTTCAAAAATGTTCCAGTCTGAACCTTCTGCCCTATATGCCATATGGCTTGCTTTCAATGTTAGCCTATTTAAAGATCAGAGTTTTCACTGGCAAAAGTGATGACATGGCACCAGGGTATGCTTATTATCATTATACTTCAACAAAAGTAGCCATGAACAAGAATCTTTTCTTGAAAGCTGTTAGTAAGATTTGCCACAAGGAACTTCTAAGCATGAGAGTTTTTTTCAATTATATTATAAGCATTGATATTTTGAATTTCAAATTTAGGAAGGTAGGAAGAGTCATCTCTTAAGTACTTTCTGTTACAGCTTGGGCCTGGATGTTTCCCTCAAAACCTCATGTGGTCATAGTTGGGTTTTTCAGAATTGGGTGGGTCTAGAGTGTCTGATGCTTAGATTAAGGGTGTGTGATCACTGAATTAATCCACTGATTGGATGGGCATAGTTTTGGGTGTGGATAATAAGAAAGCCCACCCTATGTATGAGCACTACCTGCTTAAGGGCATGTGTCCTGGATAGAATACAAAGGATCTGAAGAAGGGTACTGTCATTGCTTGATGCTTGCTTCTTTTGCTGCCTTCTGTCTGCCATGAACTGTTTTTCTCCTGCGATACTCTGTGCTATGCCATCCTGTGTTGGAGCCAGGTGATTATGAACTGAAATTGCTACAAGCTGTGAGGTGAAATAAACCTTTCCTTTGAATGTTAGGTATTTTGTCTGAAGAACTACAAAATTAACTATTACTCTACCCAGTAGAGTGCCAACTGTAGTCACTGGAGGCATCAACCAAGGCGGGACAGAGGACTTCTGCCTGGCCATAGAGTGCCAGGTCCCCCACTTTGGCAAGCAGCTGATCTTGGTGCTGCACGGGTCCTGAATTATTGAGAAGACTTTGCTGCCTTTGTGTCCAAGGCAGTTGTTCACTGTGTTATTTTGAGAGAAGACACAGCAGCCACGAATTACTGTTACAGAAAAAGAAGGAAAAATGAGCTTAACCCTTTGGTTGCTTAAAAAGTTCCCAAGAGTCTGAGAACTTGTATCTATTTTTTAAGAGTCATGTTTTGTAATTTTTATAAATCAAAGTTCTTCTTAAAATTTGACCAAAAAATAAATAAACCAAGAAAGTGAAGCTTTTTGCTATTTAGTATGTCATTGACTGTAGGTTTGTGATGCATATATAGCCTTTGTTCTATTGAGATATGTTCCTTAAATCCCTGACTTGAGTTTTTATCATGAGGTGATGTTGAATTTTACTGAATGATTTTCACATCTAATGAAACACTCATATACAGTTATCTTTAATTATGTTGATGTGATCTGTTCATTGATCAGAGTACTTTGAACCGTCCTTGTATTCCTAGGATAAATCACACTTGATCAGAATGATTAATCATTTTGATGTTTTATTGGATTCAGTTTGCTAGTATTTTACTGGGAATTTTTGTATCTTTGCTCATTAGAAATATCAGTCTATAATTGCATTTTTATATTATGTCCATATATATAGTTTAATATTAGGGCAAAGCTAGCTTTGTAGACTTTGGAAGGACTTCTTTTTTAATATTTTGTAACAGTTTGGGAAGGATTGGCATTAATTCTTCCTTTGAAATTTTATTGTATTTAGCAGTGATGCTGTCCTACACTGGCCTGTCCTTTGTTGAGAAACTATTTTTTGTACCAGGAATTGAACTCAGGACCTTGTGCTTGCCAGGCAGGTGCTTGTGCCACTGAACTATATCCCTGGCCCTGTTGAGAAACTTTTTGTTGTGATTCAATCTCTCTGTTTATTCATCTGTTTAGGTTTTCTGTATCTTCTTGGTTCAATTTGTGTAGGTTACATGTGTCCAGAAGTTTTTTTCATTTCTTCCAGGTTTTCTAATTTGTTGTCATATAGTTGCTAATAATAGTGTTTATTTGATACTCTGTTGTATTTCCATAGTACAATAGATATCTAATATTTTAATATATAGAAAAATGTCCCTTCTAATCATAACATTTAGGCATCAGTTTCTTATTGACATTTTTAAAATGTATCCATAGGTCCAGGATATGGAAGCTGATACTCTCACTGGCTTTTTGAATGGCATTGAGTGGATTCTGGAAGAAGTAGAATCTAAGCGGCCAAGATGAGCCTCACTTTGGACCTTCAGAACTGTAAGTATTTTAAAATTTGTTGCTAAGGTTATGATATGTTTGCTCAGTTAATTAGCTTTGTTCTACCTTTTTTTAGGTGGGCATTATAGCAAAGAGCTATAGCTGATGTTTTTTTTAATATGTTTTACTTTTTGCCTTATATCAATTAAGAGGAAAGACCTTTAGTCCCTATATTTAGCCCCAAATGAGTCTTTAAATTTTTGTTAACTTTTATACCTTTGTTTTCTGAGACATTAAATTCTGGAAAGAAACAACTCCATGTCTTTCTCATTCCTTATGGTTTCTGTTTTTTTTTTTTTTTTTTTACAACTGTCCTATAGGGAAGTAGAAAATGTGTTAAATTGACCAAAGTTTTTCTTCAAGTTTCTTTCTAACTGGTTATCAGGTAAGTAGCATTTTTTTTTCCTCTCTGATTCTTAAAAGATATACTGCTTAAAGACTGAAAATTCCATTAGAATTTTGTTTTTTCCTGATAATAATGGAAAGATTATATTTAATACCATTTCAGAGAAAAAAATAGCTTTTCCTGACTTTTACTATAATTTTTAGATATTTTTGAATGTTCATAATGTACTAAAGCTAAATTATATTTCGTACTCACAGAGGAAACCTTCCAGAGGCTTGCATGTATAGTATTACCACTTTCTACAACTTGCTTACAGTTTGCAAAGGCAGCAACCTCGTATGTCATTATACACGAAGAACTTTAAAATTATGGTAAAGAGTATATATCTTTATATATAGAGTATATATCTTTATATAAAGAGTATATACAGTTATATACAGTTTATATATAGTTTACTTTTTCCCCTTTTGGAAATTTAAATTTATTTATTTATTTAGATAAATTTTATTGAGAAATAAATAGCAATGAGACAGTTTCAAAACCAATTAGTAAGACAGTTTCAATAATTAATACATTGCATATTGTTGTCTTTGTAGTGGTTATTTATATATAGTTTATGTAAGTCTTATAAGTAAATGTATTTCTGTTTTGGAGAGAAAATTTGTGACACATACATATAATTGACATTCAGTATTATTTAGGTGAATTTCATTCTATTTAGACACCTAAAAGTTTTGTGTAGGAGACAGGACCTCATGTATTTTATTCCTGTTGCTTTTGAGAAGTACATTAGCCCAGTACATTATAGTTGCTTTTTGCTTATTGTTTTGAGGAGTAACAGGGATTTAAATATTA
>PVKA01019704.1:0-23102 GCA_004027165.1 Ctenomys sociabilis
TTTATCTTTTCACAAAGATTAAGCATTGGATGAGTTTTAGGTTGACTGATAAAAACGTAAAGAGAAACACAAATTACTAGAAATAGTGGTAAGAAGAGGTTACTATGACTTTATAGAGAAAAAAAGTTATAAGACGGACTATTTAGAATTCTAGTCTTATAATTTTGATATCAGATAAAATGATCAAATACCATGAAACCTCCAACATATTTCTTAAAAAAATGAAATATTTGAATGGATTTATATACAGTAAAGAGTGGAATATATCTGGTAGCCTAAATGACTAATTTGAATACAACATTATGCTATATAACAATCACTGATAAATTTTTGTTTTGTTTATTGAAATTCTGCATTATTTGTGATGTATTTTTACTCTAGTTTTCTTTAAAAAAATAAAAAGGAGAAGTGGAATATGGTAATAAAAATTGTCATAAATACATTTTACATGAAGAAAATATTAAAAAAGAAACTCTTAAGATCCTGATAGCCTCATAGGTGAATTTATTTAAATTAAAATTAATCCTAATTTCCACAGGTACTCTCAAAATATACTTTTGATCTTTTTGTAGGAGGTCACCGCAGCTATAATATTAAATCGCACAAATACTTCAAAAGAACACACAATTTTGTGAATTGGATACAAAAATACTCAACAGAACACTGGAATGTTGGAATACAAGCTTGCTTTCACATCTAAAAATTTAATATTATAACACATCACCTTAATAAAATATGTGATAGAAAGTACGTTTTCACTGTAGGCACAGCATACAAAAGTATCTAGTGAAAGCTTTCTAGTGAAATCAAATGAATCTTTTTTGTTTTTTGGTGGAATCAGGGATTGAACTCAGGCCCTTGCACTTGCCAGGGAAAGGATTATTCCACTGAGCCATCTCCCCAGACCAAAATGAACAGTTTTATAGTAGGACAAGTAACAATTTAGGAACAGAGGAAAACCTCTATCTGATAAAATGCAGATAGAACAACTCACAGTCAACTGCATACATAAAAGACTGGACATTTTCTTTCCAAGAGCAAGAATAGAATTTCCATTCTCATCATTTATATTAGACTTTTTATTCAAAGATTTATGAAGACTTACTCAAAGAAAGTTGAAGAAAAAAACAGGCATCCAAGTTGAGATGAACAAAATTATTTTTACTCACAGGGGACAATTTGTTCATTGATAGCTTTAAAGAATCCACTAGAAATACTAGAATTTTAATGAGTTTAATAAGGTTTTAGGATACAAATTTATTTATACAAAATAAACTGCATTTCTGAATACTTGTGAAGAATCCTGAAATGAAATTAACAATGACATCAAATAAGACAAAGTGCTTAAGAACATATATTATCTAAAAGATATGTCAAATATATATGCTCAATTTTTAGGGCACTGTGGGAAGAATGAAACATTTAAGTGCATAGAAGAATGTCTTATGATCATGGATTAGAAGGTTGCATATCATTAAGATGGCCTTAATCCCTAAACTGATCTATGAGTCAGAGCCATCCTCTGGAATCTCAACTGTTTCTTTGTAGAGCTTGACAAGCTGACCTTATAATTTATATGAAGTTTGTAGTGATGTAAAAAGAGATGTCTTTTACAACCAGTTGCAGCGGGCTCCACTTGGAGTTCCTACTACTTGGGAAGCTGGGGAGCAACCTCACTTGGGGCCAGCAGACTGAGATGTTATCTCATAAAAGGAGATGTTATCTCATAAAAAATAAATAGACTAGAAAAATGAAAGACAAAAGAGTGAGAATTCAGATTTTCTAATTTTAGAACTTATGAGTAATCTCATTAGTGTGATGTTAACATAAAAATAGACATATAGATCAGATGAATAGACTTAAGAATGCAGAAATAAATCATGTACTTATAATTCAATTTATAGTATTTATATTTGAATTTATTTCTGAGAAGAGTACCTAGAGCATTCAAAAGAGAAAGTAAAAAATTGAACTTTAAATAACAGTGTGAAGAAACTATACATATACACAATAAAAGAAAAAGAATGAAATTGTACCCTCATCAAAATATATTTTAAAAAATTCACAAAAGGTCTAAATGCTAGAACAAAAACTATTAATCTCTTAGAAATATCTACAGGGTTTAGATTTAGCAATGTATTTCTCTATCTAAAATATATAAGCAGCATAATAAAGCAGAGAAGCCAAATTTTAGGACAATTGTAACAAATTTTGTAACTGAACTTTGTTTCAGTTGAACTATGTTTCAACTGACACTAAAGTTTTTAGCTGGTTAGTCTGTCTTCTCTCCTCAAGTATCTGGCAGTCTTCAGAACTATGGGCGCGAACAGCACAAAGCATAATGAAGTAATTTCTGTCATCGAGATCAGAAAGCTCTTAAACAGAGGATGAGGAAGCAGAACACAGAAAAAGGATTCTGTTTTGAGAGATGTGACAATGATCACAAAACAATTGAGTGTAACATTTCAAAGGCACAATTTTCTTTGGTTTTTCCTATTATTATCAGCTTTTCTGTTTATAATTATGGTACAGAACATTAGTTATCATCAATAACTCACTGGAGCCTATGCCAGATAATGATTTTATTGTCTTTATCAAATCTTATCACATATTAAACATATTCAAAAGTAGTGATACTAAAATAGCAGTTTACTGGCCCAAAGGTCAAGAAAAACATCAATGAACATATGCCCAGAAATATTCAAGTGAGTTTGAGAATAAGGCATCCCATGTAAGTGAGAAGTTAAATTTTAAATAAAAAATTTAAGAGTAAAAGCAGTGTATAAAAAAATTTAAAAAACCCTTTAAAGCATCAAAGTAGATTTGTGGCAGATAAATGTTTAAATGTAAAATATTCAACTATAACAGTTCTTGAGAAAACACAAAGGAATGTGGGAAATAAAAGCAGAAACCATATTGTAAGTGTTACTCTAAAATAAGTTGTACATGATAAAAGATGTAATGAGAAACAAAACTTTCAATCTAATTTAATGAAGAAAAATAATAAAAGTTTTGTTCCTATGCTCTTAAAGAAAGTAAACCTTTCCTAAGCCTGTCACTCCTAATCAGAGAAATGAAAGCAGAAATGCCATTTCTTACCAATTAGTTAAGAGGACAACAAAGAAATGTGGCACTTTGAGGGTTGTAGGAAATGAGGAGCACACAGACACTGATGCCATCCTGCTGTGGCAAAACCAAACTGGAGAACAATTTGAAAATACGTGTAATTTTGTAAGTGTGTGTGTGTGTGTCATATTTCTAAAAATCTGTATGAGGAAAAACTCATGCAGCTACATGGTACTGGTTCGACACAGATCCATGCAGTTCTGTGAAATAGTGGAGGCACGACACCGGCTTGTACTTCCGAATGGTAAATCTATTCCCTGGGACCTCATGCCTGCATATTTATTCAGGTCTCACTTCAAATATCCCTCTCTACTCCTAATCACCTTGTCTAATGTAAGCTCCAGATCTTTTTTTTTGTTTCACAATTGTGTGGAGTCCCTTAAATATTTGTTTAAAGAAATCTATCAGCACTGTCATGAAAGGGTAGTCACAATACGTATTTAGAAGAAAAGGCCAATCACAGAATGTTGGATTTATATTGTTGATTTACAGAAAAACCTGCATGTATAAATGCATTTGTTTTTGTATAGAGGATACCTGCAAAAAGGTAAAGCAATTTATTAACAGCAGTCTCCCCCAAGGGGCAGAATGGGGGCCTAGCTCTTTTATTTGATGTTGCACTAAATTCTTTTTTTTAAGAAGCACCATGCATTTGACACTATAAAAATATACAATAATAAAATATTGACTTATTTTTTATAAGATGGCAAAATGTGTAATTATCAATGCACATTAACGATTTCAAAAAATAATTTGTGTTTGAATTAATTTTCTTCCAGCCAACGTTTTTCCAGGAGTGAGTGGTCAGGACGCCCATGTCGCGTCTGAGTTCAGTGCATGCAGGGGTGGGCACGCGCGACTGTGCATGGGAAGGAGACGGCGTTCCTTAACCTACCCCCACTTGAGAGGGGGAGCATTTTGGTTCCAAGGACAGAAGAGTTTATGCACACAAGGTGTAATAAAAATACTGTAAATATCAAAACTTATTTATTTATTTAAATTTATTATAGTAAAAGACACATTACTGCTAATTCCCCTCAAATGGTTTCCTTTACCTTTAAACTGATCCCACTTTTCTTGCCAGTTTGTGAAGCAATTCTGGAGGTGCTTTTTCACAAGTATCTTCAGTTGAGTTGTTACAGCTTCCTTGATGTTCTGCAGCAGCACAAAGACTTATACTTCAAAGTCATTTTAATTTTGGGGAAAAGCCAGAAATTGCACAGTGGCAGTTATGATCACTAAGGTGGAAGAGGGCACAATATAATATTTTTATTTAATCAAAGTATCTGTAATTTTTTTTGTCATACTAGCGATTGAATTCAGGACCCTGTGCTTGCCAGGCAAGTGCTTATTCTATTGAGCTATCTCCCCGGCCCTGTAATTATTTAATTGCTTTGGCATATTGAGGCAGCTACAGATAGACATTCTGAAAGAAGACGTCCATGCAAGAGGACTTAAGAAAGCAGCAAGAATGAGGGATAAATATGTTGGAAGTAAGGATAAGATTTTTTTGAGAGTGATTAATGGCAATAATCCTTTTTCTATCATAAATTTCAATCCTTTATCATATATTTTGATTACATTTAGTTCACAGGGAGGAAGAGTACCATAAGCTTTTCATATTTATTCTTGTAACCAGAACCTACCCCATTACAACAAAAGTTTTATTTTTAATGAGGAAAATGAAATTTGGCAATATGTGTTATATGTCTCAATAAGGCCCTGTTAATTTATGAAACTGACATTAGGATCTATGTTTCCTCCATGCAGCAGTATTGTATTGTACTCATCTAGATGCAACCTAATTTGTACTTTCAAGATGATAGAAACTCATTAAATACTCACTTGAGCTCCCAGTACAATGGAACCAAGATTTTCAAAATGTTCTTTACCTGAAAAGCTTAATTTGAAATCTATAAAAAATGGGGTAAAAATAAATAGATATGACTTCTAGTGTATCTGTTTTTTTTATCCCTGGAACATTGCTAATGGTAATCATCACTGCCAAGACTTATTGTGTGTTCCGATGGTGCTAGACACTTCTTCAGGCTGCTGATGCATGTGCCGATTCAGCTCCATATAAAGTAATTAGAAGTATGCTTGATGCCTATTAGCTGCTCATAAATACTAGCAAATATTATTACATACAAGTGATGACTATTACCATCAGACCTTAGAGAAAACTGGGACACCAAAAGATTAAACAATTTGCCTAAGATCTTATGGTTAACAGAGTTATCAAGATTTGAATTGAAGCTGACACCTGGATCCACACTTTTTACATTAGTATCCTAGTTCTTTTCAGTAAAAAAAATCTTATCCACACTACTTTGTGAACTATACTGTGAACAACATGAAGTGATTCATATTATTTTAAACTGAAATTAAATTGGGAGTAAAAGAACAAAAAAAAACCAGTTCAATTTCTGTATTGTTCCAGAAAATGTCAAAAAACTCAATGAACTAGTCATTCTAAACATTAGAAGAAATCATTTTAACCCAAATTTGAAAAGCATTCTGCTGTGTGGTGTAAGAAAGTAGTCTCTAAACGTAACAGAGCCATGTTGCACAATAATCTGGGATTGAAAAGGAAAGGAACTTTTTTATATACTGGTAGGTTGTAATTACCCAATTGGAATATTAATTCCATTTGTCTTCCTTTGAAGAATGTTTCATCTTTTGTTTTACTCCTTGGTGGTACATCCAATTACTGAAAACAGGATGTGCCTATGAAAGAAAGAAAGGCGATTCCCAGCATTGAGGAACAAATGCACATCCACTGCTTATTGTTGTCATCGAAACTAGGTCCCACAAAAAACCAAAACAGAAAATGGTAATGCTAATAATTTTAAACAACCCTGTCCCTGCCCCTCAGAAAACCCTCCTTCCTATATTGTGCAATAAGAAAAAACAGGGAAAAACATTCTTGAAAGTTTAGGGTTTTTTTCCCCTAGAACTTAGAGTACTAAATGAAAATTATTGGAATAAGTTAATTGCATTTGTTAGATCTTGTCTTTCTATTTTGCGAAATATATTAAGGGGGAGCAAGGCTTATATATTTACATGACATTATTACATTGAAAATGCTGGAGTCCACATACCCACTGTCCATTTGAGCTACAATAACATTAATCACAATGGACAACTTTCTTTTTAAGTGTTTCACTAATAATAACCTTGTTGTAGGACGCAGTGTACCCATGAATCTCAAAGGACAAACAGAGGAGGCCACTTTAGTCCTTTGAGGTGTTATAAAAATATGTAAGAAACAAAAAGCGTTATACTATCAATGAGGACCATGTTTATATTTCATTTAATGGATAAGACTAAGTATGAAGAATTATTAAACTTAAATACAAAGAGATACCATGAACCTTATCATGAATTGCAGTAGCAAGAGGTACAGGAGATCTATCATTTACTTAAGGTATTTATTAATGTTTTGCATACCAAGAAAGTATTTTTATACTTTCTTTTATACAGTTGGATTACTGTCTTTTTTAAACAACTAAGTCTGTCTCTGATGTTTTATTTAGTACCTAAACCCCCAAACAAAAACAAAGATTCATGTTACTGAATTCTCTTTGAATTTGCCATGCTTGAAAATTGCACTCTGTGACTCATTAGCCAACCCCTTTATGAACATTACAGAAGTCAGTTCTTTACATGTCTGAGGATTATGCATTTAACCATTTCAGCTACATGCATTAGTACTCTCTATGTGGAATTTGCCCTATGTAGGGATTGTGTCTGTTACTCACCCTGGCACAAGCAAACATTATCCTTGATATGTATTTTTGATGATACTCAGAAAGAAGAGGTTTGCATCAGGTTAATCGTAGCCAAATATTATCAAAAGAATGGTGCTCCTTCAGGTTATGCTCTTCTAATATAACGTAGAAAACACAAAACTAGAGAGCATTTCATATAAATTAAATAGTTGTAGTTGATTAAGATCAGTGCTGGGGTCTCTAACAAAGAATGTAACTTATGTAATTAATACTTAGATTTGTTTTTTACAGACATATAGAGATCATTTTCTGAAATGTAGTGATTTTGTAATCTGCTAAATTTGATATCTTGAAATTCAAGCAGTGTATAATATCCACCATCCAATGCACACAGATGTGAATGTGAGACTAAGCTGGTAGAACACCTTCCTTTAGTTATCCAAGACATCCTTCTGAATAATAGCAACCTATTTTTATATTCTTGTGTTGGTTGTTATTATTCAACTGATTATCCAAACTAACTACTTTGGCAACTACCCCAATTGCCTTTATTCTATATGATTGTTCAAATGTCAACAATGGTAAGTGCTTATATTATGAGAACAAACTTAAAATCTCAGTGTATCCATTAGGTTTCTACTACTGCATAAGTACCAATTTCTTGCCTTCAAAGAAACATAAATTCATTATCTAGAAGTTTTTATGAATCAGAGGTCTGGGAATCACTTATAGGGTCTTCTACTTATACTGTGCAAGGCTGCAAAGTGATATTGGCTGGGTTATAACCTAGACATTGGGTTGTCATCTCCAACTTCTCACAGAGGTTATAACACAAGTTAAAATGTTCGTGTATGTTTGTATGCAATTGCCTCAAACTGGTCACTAGTCTCTTCCTAAGTGTAAGATAAAGGGATGAATAATTCTTCCAAAATATTGGGGAGAAAACTAGACATTAATGAACAATATTGGTATTTTGGACAATTACCCTAAAATAGTTTCATTTAATTTTAATGGATTATATAGACACTTGATATGGGTTGAATTTTCCTCCATTCATCTGTTGAAATCCTCAGCCACAGTTGGACTTCTTTCTGAGATATGGGTTTTAGGGGCTATTTGAGGTTCAATGGGGAGGTAATCTCAGTACAGGTATCCTCCTAAGAAGAAAAAGGATGTGGGCTCCCACAGTATCTAGAACTGTTTTTAAAAAACTTCTGTTGTTTAGGCCACCTTGTCTGCACCAAGCTATGCCTGCCTTAGCAAACTAATGCAATGGTAAGCACAATATTAAATACTGAAGAAAATAAAAATAAAAAAGTAAAAGAAAATAATAAATGTGATTTACCTTAATATTTAAAGCTGGTAACTCACTTTTACCATTTTATTTGATTTTGTTGATAATCAGTTCATGAATATGTTTTTGCTTTGTTTTAATTTCCATTCTTCAAAACAAGAAGATTCTTCACAAGAAAAGTGACTTAAAGTTATTGAGTTATGTCAAATTCACTTTGAACCCAATGTGATCTTTACTATGCTTTTGGGTAGAATCCAAATTATCAATAGTGATTACCTCAGTTACTTGCTATTAAGCTTGCAGTTTTTTGCTTTTAACAATAGAAGTATGTCTGAACTAAACTGGAGCTTGTGTTTACTCAGATTTATTCCATAGAAATAAATGGAAGTTTAAGTGGAAGCTCTCATACAGCATTAATTTTGACAGATGAAGTTTGGAGTGACTAGGAGCTCAAATTTTCTGTAGTTGATATTTGAGAAAACTTAACAGTTGCAACAGTGTTTTCTTATACTGTTCTTGGAGTATACTTCTTACTGGCCAAGTTTCTTTTTAAGGTGTGTGTGTGTGTGTGTAGGATTTCTCTATGCAGCTTAGACTACTGATCTTCCTGATTTCTGCCTCCTCAGTGCTGGGATTGTAGGTGTGTGCCACCACACCCAGTCTCAGTCACTGGCTCAGCATGCCATAGCTTGGCATGCTGTGCCAGGGATCGATCCCTGATCCCTGAGCTTACCTAAGCAAGTGCTTAGTCCACTGAGCTATATCTCCACCTTTGCTGACCAAGTTTCTATGAGCAAAGTACCAATGAAGTTCAGTTTGTGCAGATTTAGTAGTAGCACTATAAATGTGCTAGAAAGCCATTCTTCTGTAAAAAGGATGAGTATTTAAAGGTAATAAGGAAATGTCCCCTACCTCTCATGAATGCCTCTGTCTCTCCAAGTACATTCTTTTACAAGGGGGAGAAACACTTATTTCTGTGCACTTATAGCATAATTAGCACACACATTTGTATTTTCAAAGACCTTTCTTCTGTTCTCTTTCTTCATGTTACAATGCCTATTCACATTGGTTTCTATTTTCCTTACTGACAACTTCAATTTGTCCTTGAAATACATTGTGGTTCATTAAATATTCAGAACACCTATTTTGCTGAAATTCATAGAGTTCTTTCATGCTTCATAAATAGTATTTCTCTCTAACTCTTTTTCCAATTGCCCAACTTATTCTATCTTATCTATCTTTGTATTAACAGATATTTAATATCATATGCCTGTAGTTTTCATGAGATTTTCTAACATATCGGCATAATACTAATTCACACTACTGCATCTCACCATGATTTCCTGCAGGACTTGAGTTGTAACTAACTGTGGAATTGTATCAGCAGTTTGTTTTCTATTGCCTGCCACCACCCTAGGGACATTGATGTCTACTTGAAGATTTAAACAGTCATGCTTCACAAAAGATCACCATTTGTGATGTAGTCTACTCTGATGTAGGGACATCTATCAATACTCCTAGCTCTCACTTTAGTCTGAACTGACAACAAACTTAAAATTTATATGCACCACAGTCTTCCCCAAAGAATTCCAGAAAGTGGGCAACTACTACTTTTGAGCTAAATCTGTGCAGCTTGTGAGCTGAAATATTGCTATAGATTAACAACTGCTGCAGCGTTAATGAAAACATATGCAAAACTGCTCCGACAGTCTTTTTTCCCTTAAATAAGTGCCCATTAAAAATAACTATATGATAATTAATGAGACAGGCAGGTACTACTGTGTAGATGGTTTGTCAATATTGTAGCTGGGTCATTCATCTGTGGAGCAGTGATATTCACCTACTTTCTCCTTTGTTGTAGAGGTGTGGAGCTAATGTTTCACTTTTTTATTTTAGACACTCTCTGAAGCATTATTTTCAACAGGCAAATGGGAACACTTCCAAGATAAAGAAAGTCACCATTCTTTGATGATGAATTCATAATGAAAGAAATCCTCATTCCAAATAGACTTCTAGAAGGGACCATTCCCCTGAAATTAATGTTCCTAAGTATGTAGGGGGAACCAGCTAATAAACGTTAAATTAAATTGTAACATACTTAAGACATGCGCGATGTTTATGTGACACTAGTTTACTTTAAAACATTCCCTATTGACCTTTGTAAAAATAATATGATAGCAACTTGAGATGAATATTTACAATAGCTGGAAATAGTTCTGAAGTGCTAATTCCCAAACCACTGTTTGTGAAATGCCCTATCTCTTTGATCTGCTTTTTCATAGGCTTCTTCAGGCAGAGACTGGAAAGATTGCAAGTTCAACACGGTAATTTCTTACTTTAGAACAGATAGCACCCACAGCATATAGGAAAAGGGAAGCAAGTACAGCAGGTTACTAGAAAAATTGCTTATTTTCTCACATGATGCAAACATCCATACTACTACTCACATTTTCAGAAAACCTGAAAGTATAAAAATCAAAGAGAATAAATTATTTTAAGTGAAAAAAAATCTATAGATAATAGTATTCAGTACTTTTACATTAAATTGCCTTTTAAAAATAATTCTATTTATTGGTGAGTATCCTCTTTGTAGCTAATGTCTTTCTAATTAAGACTTACATATTTTCAAGTTGGGGGAAATATTTTACATCAAAGCTGTAAAATAAGCATGGTTAGAGAGCTAACATGAGGATTTTTACTTCATTTTCATTCATTACATATTATGAGTTTAATTACCTTCCTCAAATACTCCCGGTGTAAAGGAAGGTGCTGAAGAAGGCGTACTTCTGCGATGATTTTATTGATTGTGACTGATGGATGGCATCAACATTTCATAGTGAAGAATCATGGTTTTGTTACATCAGGAAAATTAAATTGGGAGAGTTATTTTCTTTCCCAGTGATAGTGGCAGTTAGAATATTTCACCTGTAATGAGATGTGTGCGTTATGTGCCATCGTGAACCACGGCTCAGCCATTAAATATATGTAAATGAAGAGAAACACAAGAGAGCCAGGGCATAATAACGTGCAGAACAGAGAAATGGATCCTGGAAAGTGATTAATTTATTTGATGATGCCTCAAGTGAGGAATTTTAGGTCACAAATGAAGTGACAGAATGACAAATTACCATTTTAAAGAATTTACTGGGCATCATTACTGAACAATTGTCAGGTAGTTTATGGTGGTTGAGAAGATGGTATAAATATAGATCTTTTCCTTTTCTGAGATGAATTATTAATCACCTTTTTAAAAATCTTTGTGAGTGATGGTTGGCTGTCTGATTGGAAATAATGTGTTCTACAATTTTAACTAAATTCTAATATGATATGTAACAGGAATCTTTACAATTAAAGTCTCAGCGGAGAGTGGTAGGAGGGTTACAGTCAATTGCAGTTTTAATGTGATAGAAGAGGACGAATCCACTAGCACATTTCAATAGATTTCCTTAGGTATATTATCCCTGCTGTGATGTTATTCAAATGTTTACAGTTTATTTTCATTTGAAAAAATGACATTCAGATACTTAAATTGTTTTCCTTGGTTTGTTAGTTAATGAAAATGAAATTCTAGTAATTACTATAGTTTTGCAGCCTGCCGCATTACTTAAAGTGAAGTGACTGGCTTTGTCAGCTGCACCATAGATGTCGTCTTTCTATGTTTTGTTCATTTTTTCTCTTGGCTTTATCCATGTCGTGTCCCCTCTATGACTATCTGACACCGCACCTAGCACCGGAGATAAGTAGAGGATAGCAGAGAAGTCAGAATTTGAAATAAAGACAATTGCTCGCGTCTTTTCGTATTCTGACAATTAAAGGATGCATGAGTCTACTTAATAAACTGCAATAACAATCCCAGAAATAAAGGCAAAAAGCCCTGATCTGAGATGGAAAATTCTAAATACATTTTTAAACATTGTGCCTGTCAGGCTGCTACTAGCTCTTCTACCTAACACATCTGAAATTATGAAGTTACTTATTGTATAAGAATTAAAGACATGGATTGTTTTTAAAATAGTGTATGTGTAATAGCAGTAGAAATGTCTAGGGATCAGTCTTTTACAAGGATGTTTATACTAGTTACTGCTTTTTAAATTTTAAGGCTCTTAATGATTAATCTTCACCTGGAAAACAAGTGAAGATATTATTCTTGTTTTCACTATTTTATGTTTCTCCTTTTTAATCTTGATTTACCCTGAGAGTATTAGCAAATTTTAAATATGTATTCCCTGTGATACCCATGGGATTTTTTTTAAGACTAGATCTCACTGTGTATTTCAGGCTGGTCTTGAGTTCCCTATGCAGCCCAGGCTGGCCTCAAATGCACAGCGATCTCCCTGCCTCAACCTCTTCAGAGCTAAGATAATAGGCAGAAGCCACCAGACCCTATTCCACGTGCCCTTTTATGTAGCTGAACTAGTAACAGACTTTACATTTTAAATGTGCAAGCTACCTTTTATTTCTTTTCACTTTTTCCCCCCTTGACTCAGTGAGAATTGTACTTAACTTATTATTTAAAAAGAAAGAAAAAGTGCTTTTGTGGAGGTATATTTTGCATATTTCAAATATTTATTAGTACATGGTTTCGGTTTATAATGATCACATTTGTTGTGGGGAGTTGGTACATACAGTTAACACGTGCGTTTACTTCTTCTTCCAGTCCAGTTTGTTAAAAACATGCTGCTCTTATGAATCATCTTAAGAATGATAGTTCTTGCATATGATATGTGTATTTCCATAAAGGATTCCATTTAAGGATTCTTAAGGGACCTAAGAATATCCATAACAACATATTACAAATCAGTTTACAAGAGTACTTCTCCATCAGAATTGACCCCATGTTTCATGTGGTTTTTAAATTTTGGTTTGCCACAGGAAATAAAAGCAATCAAAAATGATTGAGAGGCCCAGCCCGATAGCTCAGTGGACTGCAGTGCCTGCTTAAGCAGAGCTCAACAGCCAGGTCTGATCCCTGGTTGCCCATGTCAGACTCACCCGTGGGTTGCGCTGAGATGGCGATTGAGACTGGAAGTGGTGTTGCACGCCTGTAGTCCCAACACTTGGGAGGCTGAACACAGGAGAAATCACTACAAGTCCAATCTACACAGTGAGACCCTGGAGACCCTGTCCTAGATACAGGGAAAACAAACAAACAAACGAACTGCAAACCAAAAAAGGTTTCTAACATAAAACTGAAATCTCGTATAAAGAATTATAGAAAAATTATGTCGAGTAGGAGTGATGGGAGCAGGAGTGATTAAAATACGTTATGTACATGTACAAATCTGCCAGAATGAAGTCAATTAATCTGTATAAACAATACGCACCAATAAAAAATGGAGAAGGGGACTGGACTTGTACAAAAAAGTACAGTTCTGAGCAAGCACAAGTATATCTGAAGAAGAATGACTGCCTTATGTGAGCAGAGCCCTGCTGCACATTTTCAATACCTTTCATCTTCTGCCAGCTTGCATCAGCTGTGGGAGGGAGTTGCAAAAAGGAAATGAAGATACATTTGACTTCAAAGCATTGAGAAAGCTAGAGAAAAATTCCAAATTGGAGTCATAAAAAATAGAATTTAAATTAACTTCAAAACTTGAGAAAGAAAATGCTTCATGCAATTATATTACTATAGTTTTGGATCCTTTCATGATTCAGGTATATGAATGAGGAAGAAGACGAACTCTTGATTGAAATGCCAATGAATGTTCAGTGTGTACCATGTGCATAAGAGAAAAAAAAGTATGGGTCATGCCCTTAAGAATCATACAAACTTACGGCCCTGGAATACATGCAATGAATCGCACCTCCCTTCTCAAATCTAGGCAGTGATTTCCAGGGTGTTAACCAGACTCCATGGTACCTGCTTATAAAAATGTACCTGACATCTACATCCAGCCATTACAAAAATTTAGTGTGGTGCATCTCAGTGCCTATTGGAATTATTTCCTAGGCCAGCCAGATAGCTCAGAGGGTTAAAGCACCTGCTTAAGCAGACACAGGGACTGGGGATCAGTCTCCTGCAGGCCGTGTCAGCACCTCCCCAGAGCGAGCTGAGAAAGACTGAGACTTGAGACTGGATGTTCTAAGGTGTGCCTACAATCCCAGCTTGGGAGGCTGAGAACAGGAGTGTCATTATGAGTCCAATTTGTGTAGTAAAACACTGCAGACCCTGTGCTAAATACATTTTAAAAAATTATGTCCTTAAGTTTACTATGAATAATGGTAAAGAAAATGTTTTTGTATTGCTGAAAGCAGATAAAATGAAATTATTTGCAGCCTGTTCTCTTTCTCTACACTACTTACAAATACATGTGCTAAGAAGAGAATAAAACCAATGAGGGTAGTGGATAAATTAATGACAGGAGCAGAGAGACACAGAGAGAAGCAGAAGAGAAAGAGAATGACTAAAAGAGCAAAATCTAAGAGTGTGTGAGTGGGGCACTTCATGAGGATGGACATTCTGTTAAGCTGAGCTGGAGCTCTTCATGCTTTAGCTCTTGTGAGCTTGATTAGAATCAACTTCAGAGAGCTGAAATCCAAAAGTACTGATTAGTATAACACTGGAAAAAGGTCTAGACATGCTCAAATTCAAAGAAGTCTCAAACAAGGTTTTGTTTTTTTTTTATTTATTCATTCATATACTTTCCAAAATCATTTGCAAAACAATATGGTCATTGAGGGACATTGTAATGAATATACTTATCTTCAATGGTATAAGTATTTTGGGAAATAGGTATGAATTCATAACGTTAAAGGGCTTTCAGAAAAAATGTTTAGACATTTCTTTCTTTTTTGGAGTCAGTCATAGTTAGGTGGTTTTTTTTTTTTTGTTGTTGTTGTTGTTGTTGTTTTTGTATCAGTGTTTGAATTCAGGACCCTATGCTTGCCAGATAGGAAGGTGCTTATGCCACTTGGCCATTAGTTTTGTTTGTTTTTAAGAGAAAAAAAATCAAAAAAAATATTAGGAGGTTAATAAAGTTTAACATGTTACTGATATCTTCAAATCAGTTTCTCAGAGTACAAGATATTGGTATACTTTGTCCAAAAAATATCAGCATGAACCTTTATTTTCAATGAACTAAGAAAAACTAGTAGTTTAACTTTTCAACAATTTAAAATGTTTGCTTGCTATTTCTCAGACAAAGAGTTTCCATAAACAACATATAAAAATTAGACCTTCCAAATTTAAAGACCCAATCCAAAGCTAGTAATTTAAAATGAATATATACTTACTTCTCTGACAAAGAAATACAAATATATGAAAAAATGCTCTCCTTCCCCTCCATTCCCCCACCGCAGTGTGTCTTCTTTAAAGTTTCTTCCCATCACAATAATTATTGTATATTTTGGATTTTATTTGCTCTTTCAGCTTCTTATACTAGGGAGACAATATGAGGTTTAAACGTGCATCTGATTAACTTCATATTTGTGTATGGTCTTAAGTTGCATCTCTTTATCTATAAAACACTCCAGTTGATCTTTTATGGCTGAGCAGTGCAGCAGTGTATAAAAAGGTCACATCATTTCAATCCATTCCTCAATGATGGTATTTGAGTCATGTTGTAACTCTCACAAATTGTGCTGCAGTAAAGATGCATGCGCATATATTGCTGTGGTGTGATGATTTTAATTCTTCTAGGAAGATACGAGAAGGGGACTAGCTGGGTCAAATGAAACCCTGATCATAGTTTTTAAGGAATCTCTACACTGATTTCCACACTGGTTGCACCAATCTATATATGAAAAAATGGAGAGCATTTTTTAATCTATTTATTTCTGGTTTGTATTTCTTTGTCAGAGAAGTATATATTCACCTCAAATTACTAGCTTTGGATTGGGTCTTTAAATTTGGAAGGTCTAATTTTTATATGTTGTTTATGGAAACTCTTTGCCTGGGAAATAGCAAGCAAACATTTTAAATTGTTGAAAAGTTAACAGTGGAGAAGGGTTCCTTTTTCCTCAAAGCTGTGCCAATATCTGCTATTTTTTCCAGGGTGAGTTGCAATCTCATTGTTGGTTTAATTTGCATACCTCAAATGCCCAGTGATTTAGAACATTGTTTTATATATTTATATGTGGCTTATATTTCTTTACTGGAGAAAAATGTATTCATCTCAAATCACTACTTCTGCATTGGGTCTTTAAATTTGGAAGGGGTAAGTTTTATATGTTGTTTACAGTAACTCTGTCTGAGGAATAGCTAGCAAACATTTTCTCCCACATTGTGGGTTGTCTCTTCAGTCTGCTGGTGGTTTATTTTGCTGTGCAAAAGATTTTTAATGAAATAAAATTCTAGTTGTTGTTTATTTGTGACACTTCTTGTGTGATTAGGGTAAGTCTTTGCCTACACCAGTGTCTTCTTAAGTTTTGATTACTGTATATTCCAATAGATTTAATGTTTCTGTTTTATTATTATAATCTATAGCTATATAAGAGACTATATCTGATGGCCTTTCCTTTATAGGTGATTTGTTTCTTTAAAAAATAGCTTTTATGCTGCTATTGTTATGTGGAATTTATGGAATCTTGACTATGGCATGCTTAGCTATAGATTTTTTTTTACCACGATTAACTAGAATTCCACATACTTCATGTATCTTTATGTCGATTTTTTCCCTCTACCAGGGAAATTTTCTGCCATGAATCTGTTAGGTTTTTTCTTTTGAATATCACTTCTGCTATCTCTTGGTTTTTCAGTGACTCCAATCAATCTTGTTATTCTTTTTCTCATCTAGCAGCTGCGGAATTGATTTCTCACAGTCCCTTTCTATTTTTAATAAATCTTTCTTTTTCATAATTGTGAATACAAAGCCTGTTTTCTATATCTGAGATTTTTGTCCTCACATTGGCTTAATATGCTGTGGTTAACTCCAGTGGAATTTTTGCTCTGCTAGATATCTGCTTGAATCTGCCCTATGCATTCCATTTCTTTTCTGTACTGAAAATTCATAGATGTCGCGATTTTATTAAGCTCCTCTTTTCTTTTTGTTTAAGTCTGTTTTAGACTCACTAAACAGGGCTGTCATTATGGACAATATTTTTGCAGTTATCTGAGAAATTATTTCTGATTTGGCTTTTTTTCTAGAGCCTAATTCAATTATTTTGTTTTTGATACTTCAGAAAGGCTGAGTAGGTGTTTTAAGACTGTCTCACCTCATTGCCTCCTGGGTTTACTTTTGGTGAACTGGATGTCTGGGGTTGTATCTTGTTCAAATGTTTGCTTTGTCTTTAAAAATTTAATTCCTGGGGTGATGTTTATAAATTGCCTGTGGAGGATTGCTTTATTGCTAGTATTTAGAACCCTCAGGTAATGACTACTTCCTTGAAGCATATTCCAAGAATAATTATTTTTTTGGGGGTTTGAATCTGTTGTAAGATTCTATCTCTTCAATTTGTGGGGGTTGAGAAGTTATGCCTGTTTAGTGCACTCCCTCATCTTTGGTACTGTTACGCAGCATTTGCTTTGACCCTTAGTCAATATCAGTCTTATAGTATCAGGAAAACAATTATGCCACTTTTGGCTATGGAGGTGCCATCAGCATTGACAATACCTTTAAATACAGCCTAGAAAATGACAAACTGTTCTAACCATTAATTTGTTACCTCTAACTATATGAACTAGAGTTCCAGTTATATACTAAAGTCTAAAACAAACCAGAAAATTAAATACAGTATTCAAGTCCGTATTATGTCAACGTTGCCCTGAAGGATTAAAATGTAAAATGGGTTAAAGAGAAAATAAAGAAATGGGAGAAGAAGAAAAGACAGGCTGGATAACAGTGGGGGATCACACTGACTTTGGAAACTGGTGCAAAAGACTAGAGGGGAAAAGAGAGGAAAGAATAAAAAGAAGAGCAGAAAAGAATCACAAGCACAAAGAGACCTAAAACCATTTTCACCCTCATATGAAAACAAGATCAAACAATAAAGGACAATGAAACAGAAAAAAACCCTCAAAAACAAAACTACTAGAAAAACAACAAACAGCAAATGAGAGAGGAAAACAAAGAAAAAAGATAAAATACTCTTCCAGGTGGTCTCTGCTGTCCCTGGTGGAGGGTATGGGGAGATAGAGTCCCAATCTGTGCTGGTTTATCTCAGCAAGCCAGCTGAGATAAGTCACGGTGGTGCAAAATCTCAGAAAGCCTGCACCTTCTCGCCAAGAGAAGATAAACTTGGAGCACAGTTATCAGTGCATTGTGCAGGGCCTGAGCCCCTGCCTTGGAGCCACTAGGTGAGGCCAGCAGCGCTCTGAGTTTTAAGCTCAGTCAGACCCTCTCCATAATGACTCCTGGCCCATCCCTCTCTCACTACCAAATGGTGCAGTCCTTCAAATCCGCTACTCCCTCTACTGCTAAATCTTCCGTAGAGGCCTCGGGTTGGCAGCAGTCACTATGGGTCCACAGCTTTGAATCGCTCCTCTTCTGCACTGAGGCCCATCCCAGTGTCTCAGCGACAACTCTCACAGTGGTTCTTTCTTTTCTGCTCTCTTTGAAGCACCATTTTCCTGCTTTGCCAAAGATCTAGGTTTAGATTTAGGCTATACCTCATGACAGATCTTCTCAAAAGTCAGGTGTGATCATAAGTTCTCTAAGCCTCATTTAATTTACAAATAAAATAAGAATAGTAGCACAATGGGTGAGTTTGATTAATTTTTATTCAGGTAAACAAGTTTTGTGTGCTACTACCTGATATATTTTTCTAAAAAATAGTTTTAAAGAGAGTACAAAATAGTATTAAAATAGAAAAAGTGAAACAATACAGAATTTCACTAAACAAAATAATATGAATTTCATAGAATTTGTTGTAATGCGTAATGTTGTCTTCAAATTAGTTGTTCATATTACCAGACATATAAGAAATTAAGACGAGAGAAAAGGTAAAAGAATTGAGAAAGTGAGACAAAACAAATTAAGCACTAACTGCTCCTTTCCATAGACCAGCAGAAATCCACAGTGCAGCTGTCCAAACCATACTGCTTACATACATAAACGTATCTCTTTTCCCACTGCCTATCTGGTACTTATCCTCAACTCTGTAAACCCTTTCTTTGAACAGGTTCATTTCCTTTTCACAACATCTACTGAAGCCTTCAGATTTTCTTTTCTTAATTCAGGTTTCACATTAAGGAGGCAATACAATGTTTTCACATGCAGGTCTGATTTATTTCACTTCAGAATATTGTCTTTAGTTACATCAATTTACCAACAAAAACCTCATATTTATCCTTTTTTAAAAAATACATGACTAATACTATTGTGGAGCCTGCAGGGGCCTGGGGCTGACTCCACTTTGGCGGCCTGCAACTGGAAGGAGCTTAGGAGTCCAGGAGCCAGAAAGTCCCTGCCAGTCCATTCCACTTTCGTGGACCACACCAAGAAAGAGCCATAGACCTCAGCAGTCAGCAGCACCCACTGTGGTGGGCTGAACCCAGAAAGAATCTTAGAACCCAGCAGCCAACAGAGGCCTTGGTGTCCACTTTGATGGGGCACAAATGAAAGGAGTGGGACACAGCCAGACTCAAGCCAGGCCAGGACAAGTGGA
Source organism: Ctenomys sociabilis (assembly GCA_004027165.1). Taxonomy (NCBI): domain Eukaryota; kingdom Metazoa; phylum Chordata; class Mammalia; order Rodentia; family Ctenomyidae; genus Ctenomys; species Ctenomys sociabilis. The sequence continues at coordinate 19,696 of PVKA01019704.1, forward strand.
CTTTGAGGTTGCTATATCTAGTCCTAGTAAGCTGAGGAATACCGCTCGGCCCAGTGGGGCTCAGACTGAGGTGAGAAGTATCCTTGCAACACAGAGGTGGCAACAGGTAATGAGGATGAACTACTCTGCCTGGAAGGTTCAAGGTAATTGAAGAGGAGGTGTCCACACAGAACTTAAGTACAAATTCCTAATTTAAGAACTGCTTTGTTATACAACCATAATATTTGCTTATATAGTCTAGAGTACAAACCCATTAGTTACAAAAGTTTGTAAATTTCAAAATTTCACTAGCTGTTATTAGTATTGTTAATTGTACTACTACAAACAGGAAGCAATATCTGCCTTACCCATATATTCTAATTTAGGTAATAATATTGGGAGGAGTGTGGGTAATAACCTCACCAAATCCCTATAGAGAAGGAGGGAGGACAGTGGGAAATAGAAATCAAATCTCACTTTCAAGTAATACAGAAGGTAAAATACGGGGCACACAAAGCAAGAATTTCTAACACAGGAGAGATACCTCAAAAACAATTCTTTAGAGAGAGGCCTTGATTGCAGTGATACACCAGTGTACTATAAAACTTTCACAAACAAGTAATGCAGAAACCAAAATAAAGAGTTCACTTTGAAATAGAAAATGACAAAAATAAGGCACAAAATGTGTTGTCAGTCCCTGATCCCACAAACCCAGGAGATACCAGTATAGAAGAAATTGGAAGCCACATGCTTGAAATCTCTGAAATAATAGCAACTGAAGTAAAGAAAGAACTGTGTAAGAGTATAGAGGAAATCAGATCAGAAATAGATTCCAAGGTAAACAAATAAATAATAGTATAATCAAAGAATTGCTGAGCATTTCTAAAGAAGATACATAAAAAATAAAGAATAGAAAAATGATGGTAACCTTGAATGAGTAATACAGTAAAGTGATACAATGAAGCAGATTCAAAGAGATATACAAGAAATTATATATGGTGTGGTGATACATGGCAATAATCCCTGTGCTTGAGGGCTGAAAACCAGAGGATAGGTATGAGTTCAATTTGTGTAGTGAGACCCTGTAGGCTTCACTAAATATATTAAAAAAAACAAGTTGGTAAAACTGTTTGAATGAAAGTGAAGATAGACTTTCATACCTTGAAAACATATTGTAGCTAGGTAAAAGGTAAATAAAAAACTCTTAAAAACACATAGGATCTAGGAAATAATAATTCAACAGCTGCAAGATGATACAAAGATGAACAACATAAGATTAACAGGTATCAATGAGAAAGAAGGATCCATCCCAAATGATATAAAATGAATAAAGGCAGAAGTAATAGCAGAAAACTTCCCAAATAAGGATAAACTATCAGACATTAACATAAGTGAGGAATGTAGACCTCCAAATCATATCAACCAGATTAAAAGTACACTAGACATATCATAGTCCACATCCCAGAAATTCAGCACAAGAACAACATACTAGAGAAAAGAAACATCATATTTAAAGGAAAAACTATCAAAATGAAATCAGATTTCATAAATTATCTAATCAAAAAGAAAATGAAGTACTTCAAGCCCTATTCCCGCACAGACTGATATATCCCGCAGAACACTCTTTCACATTTAGTGGAGAAGTAAAATGCATCTATGACAAATAAAAACTAAGAAATGCATAATGATTAACCCAACCCTCACTGCACTACAAAATATTCAGAAAGAGATCAAAATGAGCACAGCTCCAAGAATTACAAGGGAAAAAACCCACCAAACAGCAAACAATTTAACACAGGAGAAAAGCAGGGAACCAACAACAACAAAATAACATGAGAGGCCAAGACATATAAATTACAAGCATCAATGTAAATGGACTCAATTCACCAGTTAGAAGAAATAGATTAGCAGGATAGGTTTAAAAAAAATCTAACAATATGCTGTATACAAGAAATACATTTAACTCATAAAGAGATTCATAGGCTGAAAGGCAAAAGACAGAAAACAATGCTAAATGCTCTAGGATCTCAGGAGAAAAGCAGGGATAGATATCCTGTTCTCAGACAATCTAAAATTCAAACACATAATAAGACACAGAAGGTCATTACATATGAATAGGGAAAACTTTTAAGATGAAGAGATAACTGCTATAAATATTTATGCACAAAATATGGGAACACCCAACTACATAAGATAAAGATTAAGGAACATGAAAATCTGAATAACCAGTATCACAATCTGAGAGGGGATCTTACTACTCCCTTAACTCAGAAACATAAGTCAAGCCGAAAGAAATAGCAAAGAGATAGCAGAACTGAACCAAACCTTTGAACAAATGGACTTAATGAACATATATAGACTTTTTCACCTCCTCAACATTTCAATTCTTTTCAGCTGCATATGGGACATTTTAAAAAATACACCACATACTAGTCCATAGATCATAGTAAGTATATGCAAAAAATCAGAAATTATCTCATGCATATTATCTGATCAACTTGCAATGAAACCATAAATTAATTACAAAACAAACCACACAAAACCCCACAAATATATGGAAATTAAATAAAACCTGACTCAGCAAACAATGGATTACAGAAGAAATTAAGTGATAGGTATAGTCCAATAATAATTCAATCACAATATACTAGAATTTCTTGGATGCAGTTAAAACAGCTATCAGAGGTAAATTTATAATGGTAAACTCACACATCAGTAAAAGAGAATGATAACAAACAAAAACCCTAATGCAGCATCTCAAGCTTCTAGAACAACAAGAGCAAACTAAGCCCAAAGCCCAAAGCCCAAAGACTGGAGGAAATTGTAAAGATCAGAGCAGAGGCCGGTGAGAGCCCTCCAGGGAAAAACTCAGGCAACTGCGTGACTAAGGCTCTCTACTGTGCACCCAGGACTCCTGAAATACTCCAGAGCCCCTGTCCCCAAGCTTTCCGAGCGAATAAGAACTTCTGAGACTCTCTCACTGCTGGTGAGAGCTCTCCAAAGAAAACCTCAGGTTACCGGCATGAGTGAAACTCAACTGCACTCCAAAGTCCTCTGCAACCCTCTGAAGCTCCCGCCCCCAAGCCCACTGAGCAAGTAAGAACCTCTGAAAATCTCACAGCACATGATCCAGTCCAGCACAGACTGGTGAGTGTGTGGGAGAGGTTCTGTGCTCCCCAGTGCTCCATGGGCCAGGTGCACAATAAAGGGACACCATAGGCTCACTGTTGTACCAGAGGGGCACAACAGGTCTACTTCCAAGGGCTACAGCAAAAAGAAACTGAACACAACAGGTAGATCTAAACCAGGCATAAATAAATAAACTCAAACTTAATAGATATGTACCTGAATCTCATTAAGTGCTAAGATTATAACTGCAGCAAAGCTCTACACCAAAGGTCAGAGGTCAGTGCTATACAAAATGACAA
>PVKA01019704.1:23202-41653 GCA_004027165.1 Ctenomys sociabilis
AGGTTCAGAGGAACTTGGACAAGAATAAATGCCTGAAATAAAAAAAAAAAAACCTCTGATTACATAGCATCTAAAATAATAAAAACTAATGTAGAAACATATGGGGGAAACCCAATGCCCACACAGAACAAGAGCAAAGAACACTACCTCAGCTGAATCATATTAATTAATAGCTTTGCAAGAAAAGAAACAAAAGCAGAAAGGTAAAAAGAAACTCAGATGAGAAATAATGTCTGAAATAAAAAAAGGAATCTCTAAATCATAGCATCTGAAGTAAAGAATCAAAAATGGACATATATGGAGGAAACCCAATTTGAAAAAAAACTCTGCAGTAAAAGAATTAATAGCTACCTCTAAAGAAAACATTGATTAAAAAAATAGAGATTAGAAATATGACAGATTCTTTGAATGAGCAGTGCAGGAAAGAAAGAGATCATGTGAAGCAGAGTCAAACAGATATATAGGAACATAAAATCTCAATCACAAGTCTATAAAACTATTTCAGTGAAAGCGAAGACAGAGTTTCAGATCTTGCAGACAGTGGTGCAGCTAGTGTAAATGTGAGAAAGAATCTCTTAAAAACAAATATGATGCAGGAAAAAATAATCCATCACCTGTGAGACTATGCCAAAATGAATGTGAGACTAATAAGCATCAGTGAGAAAGAAGGACTCAATACAAATGATATAAAAAGAATATGGGCAAAAGTAATACCAGAAAACTTACCAAAGATGATGAAACAATCTAATACTTAGGTAATTGAAGCATACAGAATGCCAAATAACTTCAACCTAATTAAAAACACACCGAGACATATAATAGTCAGGATCCCAGAAACCCAGCACAAGAATAATATACTGAAAGCCACTAGAGAAAAGAAGCACACCACATATAAATGACAACCCACCAGAATTGTGGCCGAGTTCTCTTTACAAATCATGAAGGCAAGGAGAACATGGACCAGAGTACTTCAAGTCCTCTATGAAAACAAATTCCAGCCCAGACTACTATACTTTGCAAAACTCTCTTTCAAGTTTGATGGAGAAGTGAAATATATCCATGACAAAGAACAACTAAAGTATTTCATGATGACAAAAGCATCCCTACACAGGCTACTGAAAGATGATCTAGAGAGGGACCACATTCACTAGAATTCCATGAATGAGAACAGAAGGAACCCACTCAACAGGGCAAAATTAAACAAAGGACAAAAAAGAGTAAACAACAGCAGGTGAATAATTTGTCAATCATAGGTCAATACATTTCAATTATAATGATCAATGTAAGTGGACTCATTTCACCAATTAGGAGAAATAGACTGGCATAGTGGACTAGGAAACAAAATCCAACAATATGCTGTACAGAAGAAATACACTTAACTCAAAAAGACATTCATAGGCTTAAAGTCAAAGGATGGAAAACAATACTGCATGTCCCATCCTGCACAAAAAAGCAGGGGTAGCAATTTGTTCTCAGATATTCTCAACTTCAAACCAAGAATGAACAGGTAACACTCATAAATATCTATGCAGCAAACATAGGAACACCCAAATATATAAGTCAAATCTTAATGGACATGAAAAATTTAATATCTAAGACCACAGTCTTTACAGGAGACCTTAACACCACCTTACCTCAAAAAGGTGTCTCCATCATACACAAAATTAGCAAAGAAGTAGCAGAACTGAATCAGAGCTTGAAACAAATGAACCTGGTGGATGTACACAGAATTTATTCCTCACAACCACAGCTGAATACACATTTTTATCAGCTGTGCATAGGTCATTTTCTAAAATAGACCACATACTAGTTCATAGATCATGCTTAAGTACATGCAAGGAAACAGAAATTATCCGTTGCATGTTATCTGACCACAGTGCAATGAAACTGCAAATAAAAGACAAAAGAATCCAGAAAAACCCTATAAATACTTGGAAAGTAAACAACACCATACTCACAAAAAATGGGTTACAGAAGAAATTAAACATGAAATTCAAAAATATTTACAATTCAATGAAAATTCAACCATAACTTATCAGAATTTATGGGAAGTGATGAAAGCATTTTTCAGAGGGAAAATCAGAGCTATGAACTCACATATTAGGAAAACAGAATGGGAACAAATAAACACCCTAATGCTGCATCTGTACCATCTAGAAAAGGAAGAGCAAACCAAATCCAGAGCCCAAAGACAGGAAGAAATTGTAATGATTAGAGCAGAAATTAATTTAATTGAGATGAAGAAAACAGTTCAAAGAATCAATGAATCACAAAGCTGGTCCTTTGAAAGACTAAATAAAATTTATAAGCCCCTAATTAACCTCATCAAAAAAAGGAAAGAAAAAGCTCAAATAAGAGCAATAAAGAATGAAATATGTGTAATCACCACAGACCCAGTGGAAATTCAGATGACTGTCAATAGCTTCTTTGAGAATCTTTATGCTCAAAGAATATAGGACACAGAAGAAATGAACAGATTCCCAGAAAGGTATAAATTACCAAAACTGAATCAAGCAGACAACAATTTTCAGTGACCCAATAATAGCTAATGAAATATGAAATGTAATAAAAAGCCTGTTGCCAAAGAGAATTCCAGGTGCTAATGGAAGCACAGCTGAATTCTACAAGATATTTCCAGAAGGTATAATCCCTACACTCCTCAAACTCTTCAATGAAATTCAAAAGGAAGCATTCCTCCCAAAACCATTCCTGAAGGAAAGTATTATACTGATTCCAAAAGGAGGGAAAGACACACCTAAAAAAGACAACTACAGGACAGTTTCACTCATGAACATAGCTGCACAGATCATCAATAAAATGCTAGCAAATAGAGTACAGCAAATTATTAAGTAGGTCATGCACCATGACCAAGTAGGATTCATTCCAGGGATGCAAGGATGTTTCAATGTTCAAAAATCTAAAAATGTAATACATTATATTAATAGACTGAAATCTAAAAATGACATGATCTTCTCAATTGATGCACAAGAAGCTTTTGATAAAGTCCAACACTCATTGATGGTAAAAACCCTACAGAAAATTTGAATAGATGGCCTCTACTTCAATTTGATAAAAGCCATCTATGACAACACAATGCTTAATATAATTCTAAATGGGGAAAATCTGAAATCCTTTACATTTAGATCTGGTACAAGACAAGAATGTCCTCTATCACTCCTCTTATTCAATATAATTTTGGAATCTTTAGCTACAGCCATTAGACAAGAGGGAGAAATAAAAGGAATAAGAATAGGTAAAGAAAAAGTTAACTTAACACCATTTGCAGATTACATGGAACTTTACCTGGAAGACCCCCAAAATCTCCATTAACAACTACTAGAATTGATACACAAATTCAGTAGCATAGCAGGATACAAAGTCAGTAATCAGAAGTCAATAGCATTCCTCTACACAGATAACAAACACATTGAGAGGGATACTATAGAAAGAATACCTTTTACAATAGTATCACAGAAAATGAAATGCCTTAGAATTCACTTAACCAAAGAATTCAAAGATCCTTTCACAGAAAACTATAGTACCCTAAGAAAAGATATTGAAGAGGAGTTTAGAAAATGGAAAGATATTCCCTACTTCTGGATAGGAAGAACCAACATCGTGAAGATGGCCATACTCCTAAAATTGTTGCATAGATTTAATGCAATCCTTTTCAAAGTGCCACCAACATATCTCCCAGACCTAGAGAAATCATTCCTAAAATTTACTTGCAAACAGAAAAGACCTAGAATAGCAAAGGCAATCCTGTCCAACAGGGCAAGGCAGGAGGGATTACAATTCCTGGCTTGAAGTCATACTATAAAGCTACTGTGATTAAATTAACATGATATGAGCAACAAAGTAGACCTGAGGATCAATGGAATAGATTAAAAGATGCAGAGGCCTCTACAAACACACTTAGCCACATGATCTTCAACAACAGTACCAAACATGCTTACTGGAAGAAAGATAGCCTCTTTAACAAATGATGCTGGAAAAGGTGGCTCTCCACATGCCAAAAACTAAAACTTGACCCAGGTCTATCATCATGCACTAAGGTAAAGTCAAAATGGATTAAAGATCTAAACATTAAAACAGAAACACTCAATCTCCTGGAAGAGAAAATAGGAGGACCTCTTGAAGACATATGGGTATGCAAAGAGTTCATGAAGAAACACGTATTCATGCAGGAAACAGTTGAAAGAAATAACAACTGGGGCCAACTCATATTGAGAAGTTTTTCACGTCAAAAGAAATTATCAACAAAGAGAAAAGGCAACCCATATATATTGAAAGAAATTTAAGTAATAAACACTCAGAGGTCTGCTCTCTAGAATTTATAAAGAACTAAAATATATTAGGACCTTTAATTTTAAAGACCCAAACCAGAAATGGGCATCTGAGATGAATATACACTTCTCAGAGGACAAAATTAAAGTGAATAAATATATGATAAAAAGACCGCATATAGCTTTCCATGAAATGCAAATTAAAACAATACTGAAATACCATCTCACTCTTGGAAGAATGCCTTTAATCTCAGCACTGTTAAAAATACAAAATAAACTGCATAGTGAGACCCTGTCTCAAAAAGACAAAAAAAAAAAAAAAAAAAAAAAAATTTGAAATCACACCATATATCCTCACAAGTCATAGTTCATTAGGACTAGCAATCAATTATAAAAGAACACATAAATTTCATTAATAACCAGATATTAAACAACACGCTATTGAACATTAAACATGACAGGTGAATTCAAAGAAATTAATCAATTCTAATTCCAAGAATCAATGTCAAGACACCATTCCAACACCCATGGAACATATCAGAAGCTGTTCGAAGACAGAAATTTAGTGCAGCTATATTTGGAAAACAAGAACATTTCAAGTCTAACCCAAATGAAGGAGAGATAGCATAAAGATTAAATTAGAAATAAATCAAATTGAGGTGAAATACAAAGAATCAATGAATATAAAGCTGGTTCTTTGAAAGAATAACAAAATAGACAAGGCTTTGGTGATACATCCAATAAGGAAAGAAAAGACTCCCATCAATGCAATTATGAATGAAAAAGACAAAGTCTTTTCATTACAATGGACACTGCTAAAACTCAGAAAATTGTTAGTAAATATACAACAAAAATTTTTGACTCTAACAAATTGAGGAAAATGGAAAAAATGGATGTTTAGATACACATGAACTACAAAATAAAAGCAAAAGCACATAATAATTCAGAACAATTTGATAATGAGCAATGAAATTTAAGCAGTAGAAAAACTAAAAAAAAAAATAATAAAGAAGAAAAAGAAAAAAAGACTTGTTGGATTTTCTTGATATATCCCTGAACACCAATAATAAATTCATCATGTAAGAATTTAGGAAGAATACCATTCTCAATAGCATGGGGAAAAATTAAATACTTAGGAGTTAACCTAGCCAAAAGAGTGAGAGATTTATACTGCAACAATTAGAGAACTCTGGTAAAAGGAAGCTGAAAGGGACAACAGTAAATGGAAAGATATCTCCTGTTCCTGGTAGGCATACCATTACTGTCAAAATTTTGATATTCCTAAAATTGATATATAGAATTGACACAATCCCAATGAAAATACAACAGAATTCTTTACAGAAGTGGAAAAAGAAATTTTAAAATTTATATGTATCTGTAAGAGATTGCAGAATGGTAGAAGCAATCCTGGGCAAGAAGAGCAATGTGCCAACTATCATACCCTTCACTTAAAAATTGTATTTCAGATTCACAGTGATAAAAGAAAATCACCATATAGCATAAAAGCAGACTTGGGCATGAATGGAACAGAATAGAGTATGCAAGGGCCAGCCAAATAGTTCAGCAGATTAAAGAGCCTGCTAGAAGGTGCAGGGGCCTGGAGTTCAGTCCCCTCACCTGCCGTGCCTGCCCTGCCCCCAGGGCTCGCTGAGACAGCGATTGAGTCTGGGCATGGTGGTGACTGCCTTTATTCTCAGCTCTTGGAAGGCTGAAAAAAGAATCACTAGAGTTGGACTTAGTAGCGAGACCCTGAACACCCTGTACAGCCTTCCCTAAGATAAAAATAAAGAAATAAATAAAGATGATGCAGAAAAATCTTAGGTACATTTAGCCATCTGATTTTTTGACAAAGGGGAAAAAAACCCAACCAAAAATACATTGGCAAAAAGAAGGCCTGCTTAATAATGTTGCTGGAAAAATGGGTTATATACATGACGAAGACTTATGCTGTACCTAAATCTCTCACTGTACACTAAATTAACATGGATCTAGAGTTAAAACATTAAAAGCAAATACTTTGGGCCAGGCAGATAGCTCAGTAGAAAAAGCGCTTGCCTGGCAAGTGCAAGGGCCTGAGTTTAATCCCCAGTTCTGCCAAAAATAAAAGAAAAAGAAAAAAGAAATACTTAACATATTAGAAAATAAGACCTGTTAAATCCTTAAAGTTACAGGTACAAGCAACAACACCTCAAATAGAACCACAATTGTATAAGAACACCAAACTTCTGCAACTAGAATTTTTCACATTTAAAATTTTCTGCATGGCAAATGAAACAACAGAATGAAGAGGAAAATACTTTTATCAGCTCTACCTCAGGAAGAAGATTAATGTCTAGAATACAAAAAGAATGAAAAGATAACTGGATTTTCCCAAACAGAAAACTCAAACATTAATGAAAACTAAAATGAGTAAACAGCTCTAAGAAGGAATAGAAATGGTCCACAAATACATGATGAGGTGTTTAAAACCACTGGCTATTAAGAAATGCAAATGTTAATACTCTTTCAGATTCTTACACTAGGGAGATAATACAATGTTTACACATACGGGTCTGATTTATTTCACTTATGAGTATCGCCTCTAGTTGTATTCATTTACCTATAAAAGTCTCCAGTTTTTCTTTCTTTGTAGCTAAATAATGTTCCATTGCATAAAAATACCACATCTTTTCTGTCCATCCCTTAGTTAGTTGGCATCAGATCCCAAGAACCTGAAAGAGAATGCAAATCTGAAAGGCACAGTAGATACAATAAAAGGGAAAGCAACTGAGCAAAAGGAATAAACGATTGAGATGAGGGAAAGGAGAAAAAAAAGGGGGAAAAGCCATGTCTATGTGTACACAGAGAGTGGCTAAGATTATTGTAGTGATAATTTCTATTAGTCTTTGAAGGGAGCAGTTAATACTTGAAATTTTTGCTCTGACAAATTTTATACACTTTTATCTGAGCAACTATACTGAAGACAAAACAGTGAAATGTAACAACCACTGATGAATGTTTATAATCTTACAGATATTTTGCTTGTTTCGAAATTGTGTATCATTTCTAAAGTCTTATCTATTATTGCTTTATTCTCTTTAAAAACGTAAATTAACAAATAGCTGAATTTTTTCTGTGTCTAGAAAGAATGGCAATTTTCAGGAAATCTAAAGGAAATAAATGATGGTAAGCCTGTGGACACTACTGACAAGAATGCAGACTACACTGCCGCTAATGTAAACTACTGGGCTGGAGGGAGAGCTCAGTAGAATAACTGCTTGCACGCCAAGCGCAGGGTCCTAAATTCAATCCTCGGTACAAAAAAAAAAAAAAAAAAAAAAAGTGAACTACTACTATTGCCTTGGAAATCATTATGGAGAATTTTTAGAAAAATTGAATCTAAAAATTCATTGAACTTAGCTATTCTTCTACTAGGTATACTCCTGAGAGTTAAAGACATATTGCAGTGATATATGAATCCTGCATTTCGTAGCTGCACAATTCAAAATAGTTAAATGCTCGAAGTAGCCTACATTTTTATCAACAGAAGAATGGATAAAGAAAATGTGTCAGTTACTCAGAATGGAGTACTACCGAGAATACTATCTTATGAAGTATAAATGTGAGTCGATGAAAACACAATACTGAGTAAAATCAGACACTAACCTTAAAACCATAAAGTTTCTTTTGAAAAATCCAATTCAAAATACAGATAAATAGAAGTAAAAGATAAATAAAAGAAAATAGGGAGATAGATATATGGCAAATATGAAATTGACCATGAGATGGAGAAAGGAAAGTGAAGACATCAGGGGATGAAAAAAGAATTATAATATGTTTTGTAAATTTTTATAAATTTTAAAAAGAAAATGTACAATTGTGAAATATTTATGTAATTAGTAGAAAGTGCTGTTGTGCCGTTGAATATTCTGCACAATGAATACAGAAGTGTAAGGTCTTATATTTGACCCTGAGATTCCATCTCACCTTAGAAAGAAGGCCTCACATAAAGAAGTCAGCCAGTAGCAAATGCTGGAGAGGCTGTGGAGAAAAAGAAACCCTTCTCCACTCTTGAAGAGAGCGCAAACGGGTACAACCACTATGGAAATCAGTGTGGAGAATCTTTCACATGCTAGGATTGGAGATCTCATTGAAGCCAGCTGTTCCCCATCCTGGGTATTTTCCCAGAAGGACTGAAAACCTCAGACCACAGTAATGTATGTGCTCATGTCTATAGCAGGGCAATTTATTATAGTTAAATCCTACAAACAACACAGATGCACATCCAGTGAAGGATAATTAAGGAATATGTGGTATTTTTATACAATGGAATACTTATTGTTCAGCTATAAAACAGGATAAAGCTAACTATTTTATTGTTAAATGGATGCAACTAGAGAACATGTTCTTAAGTGAAATAAATCAAACCCACAAATGCAAACATTGTCTCCTTAGTGTGAGAAACTGATCAAGAAATAGATTTTAATTTCATCTTGGTCACATAATAATATTGTCATAAATTTTAAAAGCCAGCAGGAATATATTTACAGTATTTTATTTTACAGAGAGATAAAAGATAACCAATCATAGAAATTCACAACTTTGCATAAAAATAAATAAAATATAAAATAATAGAATAAGACTGAGCGTGTGGTGCACCTGTAATGACAGCACTTGAGAGGCTGAAAACAGGAGGCTGACTATGAGTCTGATCTGTGTAGTGAGACCCTATAGATCCTGTACTCAATACATAAAAAATAAAAAGAAAAAGAAATCGACAACTTTGGAGTCTTAGTGGCAACAGATAAAGACTGGGTAAGTCTTGCTTTTCTCTCCTACTATGTTACATTTTCCTAATGAAGTATCACTTACATGGAGCATGTCAAACTTTATTTAATATCTGTATTTTCTTTTACTTCCATGCTCACTACTCTGTCTAGTGAATATCTCAGAGTACCACTGAGAATACATCACCTCCTAATATTTGAGTCTGCTTCAGTGTGAACCTGGGAAGTGAGAATCTCAAGCACTGTCTACAGTATACTGGTCTTGGAGGGAACAGCAAGGTCTGGCTGTCAGATGGTGAAACCCAATGAACTATGAAGACCCTAGCACCCCTCAATGCTGTTGAGTATTCATTAAGTGGCATGTGACTTTCTTAGTGGCAACTTGGAGGTTTCAGGTAACTATCTTGATAAAAACTACAAATTTTGATGAGTAGAATTTAAATGCAGTAGAAATGAGCAGTGGATGTTCTATTGTACATTAACTTTATATGACAATTCCAGCAACATTTGGTAATAGAGATTATTCAGCTAAGTTTTCTTAGAAAGCCTTAACGGTAACAAAGTACCACCTTACACTAGCTTTTTTTCAACCTTACTTTTCTTATTTCTGTTGCATATTTTCTTTATTTTTCCTCTCCCCCCAAAATATATAAACATTTAAGTTTGTTTCAAGTTTAGTGAGCCTGGTTAAGATTTATAATAGGCTTTCCCCACAAGTGGGTAAGGTTCTTTAGTAGCAAAGAGCTTTAAACTACTAATATAAATGCATGATAAGTACTATATATCACTAGATATATTACATATTAAGGCATGTGTGAAATATTAAAGAGTTATATCAATGATCATTTAAAATGTTGGATAAGCAAGTCATTTTTTTCTTCCTCAAAAAATATCCTGAAACTAGTATCATTTTTAATTTTAATTTTTTTTTATTTTTTAAAGATAATATAAAGTAGAAGTAAAAAATTACAAATGATACAGACTTTCACTAAACATAACAATATGAATTTACAGTCTTTGGTGTACTGCATAGGGTTGTTAAGATTACCAGGTGTGGGGCTGGGGATGGCTCAGTAGAGTAAGTGCTCACTTGGCAAGTGCAAGGACCTGAGTTCAATCCCTGGTTCTGTAAAAAAAAAGAAAAAAATATACCAGATGTATACACAGAAAATTGAAAAAAGAAAGAAAAAACAAAAAATGTTATAAGAAATTAATACAGAAAAGGGAAAAATGACAAAACAGAAAAAATTGAGTATCAAATGCTGCCTTCCAAAAGCAGCAGAAATCTGCAGCACAATTATCTAAACCATTCTGCTTACGTACATAGATATATGTCTTTCCCCACTCCACTTGTTCTTCTTTCCTTTTGAAAAGGCTGATACCCCTTTCATGTTACCTATTGTACTCTTCAGATTTTATTTACTTTTTCAGATTGTCAGAGTAAGAAGAAACATAATGTTTGCACCTAAGGCTCTGATTTGATTCACTTAAAAGTATGGTCTCTACTTGTATCCATTTACTGATTAATGTTTCAAATTTTTCCTTTTATAGCTGAATAATACTCCAGTGTGTAAAAACATCACACATTTTTATCCATTTCTCAATTGCTAGGCATTTGGATTGCTTCCAAGATTTAGCAATGACAAATGGTGCCAATATACACATGGATGCACATATATCAATCACTGTCGTATGATGTTTTCATTTTTTATGTAAAAGTATGCACACTGAGAATGATGAGTTTGAATGGAACCTCCAATTCTAGCTTGTTGAGGATTCTCCATATTGATGTCCATAGTGGATGTACTACTCTGCATTGCTACTAACAATGGAAGCGGGTACCTTTTCCCTACAGCACATCCAGCATTTCTTATTGGTTGACTTCTTGATAGCCATTCTTCCTGGGGTGAGATGAGATCTCAGTGTTGTTTGATTTTCATTTCTTGAATGGTGAAAAATGTTGAACCTTTTTTCATGTATTTACTTGCCCTTTGTATTTCTTCATCTGAGAAGTAAATATTCACCTCAGATGGCCATTTTTGGATTGGATATTTGAATTTTCAGGGCCTTATTTTTAAAAAATTCTTTTTATGTTTTAGACAGAGGCCTTTGTCCATGGGGCCATTGGCTAGAATCCTTTTCCAGCTGTTAGGTTATCTTTTTACTCTGTTGGTGATTTCAGTGGTTAATTCTTTGAAGTATTTCCCTGCATTTGGGTTTTATTCATCAACTCTCTATCTTACCCCTATGTCCACGTAAATTTTCCTCCAGGAGATTTAGTGTTTTTTTAATGTTTCAAAGTTTGACCCAGTTGTCTATAGTTGAGTGCATGGCCATAGACATGGGTTTAATTTTAGGCTTTAGCATGTGGAAAGCTAGATTTCCAGCACTATTTATTAAACAGGCTATTTTTCTTCCAGTTAATGTGTTTGACCTTTTGTCAAAGACAAGGTGGCTGATTGTGTTTGTAGTTTTGTCGGCATCTTCTGATATGTTCTATTGATTCTCCACTGTTTCTAGGACAGAACTGTGCTGGTTTTTATTACAGTTGCTTTGTACTATAATTTCAAGTCAGGTGTGATGCCTCCTGCATTGCCTTTGTTGCTCAAGAGTGCTTTTGTTATTTTGGGACTCTTCTGGGTCTAGATGAATTTTAAGAGTGTTTTCTCTAGCACTGTGAGGTATACTAATGATATTTAAATTGGGACTGCATTGAAACAATTTTACGAGTATGGCCATTTTCACAATATTGGTTCTTCCTATTCAGGAGCAAGCAATATTTTTCCATTTTCTCAAATCCTCTTTAATCTCTTTTTGCAGTAATTTTCATTGCATAAATCTTTGACTTCCTCCACGAGACTGATTCTTCAGTATTTCTTGGTGTCTTGGTGGAGTTTTTGGGTTCTTTTATGTAAGTATTATGTCATCTGCAAATAATAATCATTTAACTTCTTATTTTCCAATTGTTATTCCTTTTCATCTATCTTGTCTAATTTCTCTCACTAAAGTTTCCAGAGCTTTAGTGATTAGGAAAGGTGAGAGTAGACATCTTTGTCTTGTTCCTATTTTAAAATGGAGTTTTTAAGTTTTTTGTCCGTTTTGTATGATGTCAGCTGTTGGTTTCTCATAGTTGGCTTTTATCAGGTTAAAATACAGTCCAAACATTTGAATACTCTCCAGGGCTTTATCATGAATAAAAGGTGGACTTCCTCAAAACCTTTCTCTGCATCTATTGAGATGATTATGTGATTTTTGTTTTAGCTATGTTGATGTAGTATATAACATCTATGGATTTTCATATATTGGACCATTCCTGCATCTCTGATATGAATTCTACTTCGTCATGATTTATAATCTTATTATGATTTACTGTTTTCTGTTTACTAGTATTTTATTGAGGAGTTTTTCATTTATGTTCATTAGAAAGATAAACCTGTAGTTGTTTTCCTTAGTTATGTCTTTCTCTGGTTTTGCTATCAGGATAATGTTTTCCTCCCTAATGAGGTTGAGAGAATTGTTCTTTCAACTTCACTGAAGAGTTGAGAAAAGTTGGCATTAAATTCTAATGTTTTTGCAGATTTTAGCTGTGCATCCATCAGGAGCTGGGCTTTTCTCTGTTGGTAGACTTTTGATTACATTTTCAGTTTTGTTTCCTGTTATTGGATTATTCAGTCTTTATATATCTTCTTGACTAATCTTTGGCATTTTATATATATATCTAGAAAACTGTCCATTTTCTCTGTGTTTTCCATCCTGTGAAAGCAAAGATTTTGAAAGTAGGCATTGATGATCTCCTGAATGTATGTATTGTCTATAGTGAATTTGTCCTTTGCATTTCTTATTTCATGAAATTTAGTTTTTTCTGTGCTTTGATAAAGTTGGCTGGGGGTTATCAATTTTATTTATTCCTTCAAAAAACCAACCCTTTGATTTATTAATCCTTTGTGTTGTTTTCTTTATCTCAATTGCACTAATTTCTTCTCTAATCTTTATATTTTCTTGACTTTTTTGAACTTTTGGTTGGCTTACTCTTCTTTTTCTACGAACTTGAGGTGCAGCATAATGTTTTTTCTTTGGGCTCATTCTATTTTTCTGATGTGAGAATTAACCTCTATAAATTTACCCCTTAAGACAGCTTTCATTATACACCACAGGTTCTAGTAAGCTGTATTTTCATTGTAAATATTGTTCAATTTCTTCTTTAATTTCATCTATGACCCACTGGTTGTTTTCAAGGTTGTTATTTAACTTGCATATGTTTATGGTGTTTTTGTCATTCCTTCTGTCAATAATTTCCAATTTCATTACACTGTATTCAAATAATATACATGGAATAATTTGAATTTCTTTGCATTTACTAAAGCATGCTCTATGTACTAGTATGTATTCTATTTAGAGAACATCACAGGTGCAGCTGAGAAGAATGTGTGTTCTGACACTGCTGGGTGAAACATTTAGTAAAGGTCTACTAAGTCCATTTTTTACAAATTTGGTTTAGTTCTGTTATTTCTTTGCTGATTTTTTTTTTTTTTTTTTTGGCCTTGTCTCTTTATGGCACGGATGTGTTGAAGTCCCTCATTACAACTGCATTATTGTTTATTTGATTTTTCATATTTGTTAAAATTTGTCTTATAGTTGTGTGCTCCTAATATATATTATCTATCTATCTATCTATCTATCTATCTATCTATCTATCTATCTATCTATCTATCTATCATCTATCTATCTATCTATCATCTATCTTTATTATTATTATTTTTTATTATTATTTTTATTATTATTATTTATTATCTGTTCCTCTTGCATTTTCCCTTAACAAGAATGCAGCACACTTATCTCTTTTAATTTTTGTTGGTTTAAAGTTGATATTGTCACCAACCAGAATAGGTAATCCTGCTTTTTCTGGGTTCCTGTCTCTTGGAGCATTGTTTTCCATCTTTTTACTTTCAGTCTATGAGTTTCCTGTTGAGATAAATGTGTTTTTTTGTATACAGTATACTTTTGTTAATCCACTCTGCCAGCCTGTTCCTCTTGATTGGTGAATTGAGACCATGAAACTATTATTTTGAACATATGATTGAAAAGCAGTTAGGGATTAATATGGTAGAAAATTTGTTTCAATATTCTAAGTAAGCAAAACAACCTGATTGCTATTAGACTAAACTGGAGAGCTATTATCCAGGTAAGATATTTTTACATGAGCCCTGTGTCACTGGACCTACCATTGTATAAACTATAGAAAAAGAAGTGTTTTATGTTTGGCTTGTGTCTGGATGTCCCCCCAAGCATCATATGATCATAGGTGGTGCTTTTCTGGATGTGGTCTGACCTAGAGCATGTGATGCTAGAGTTAAGAGTATATGATTACTAAATAGTCTGCTGATCGGATTGGCATCATTCTGGAATGAGCATAGCATGCATAATGTGCAGATCCACACTGGTTTTCGGTGCTACCCAACCTAAGGGCATGAGAGTAAGAAATAATGTAAGGGACAGAAAGATATCTGCAGCTGCTTGCAGCTTGCTGCTTCACTGATTGGCTGCCTTCCTTCCTTCTGCCCACCATGAACTATGGTTCCTCTGTGATGCCCTTCTGCCAAGACACTGCTTTTGTTCCACCCAACTAGTAATTGAATCCTCTACAGACTGTGAATCAAATAAACATTTTCTCTTTTAACTTGGTGGTCAGATATTTTGACTCAGTAATTAGAAATTAAATTAATGTATTTAAAAAAAACAAAATCTCCTAATGTTAAAAATAGTGGAACCTAGGGCCAGGGAGATAGCTTGGCAGTCTAAGTGCCTGCTTGGCTAGTACAAGGACCCAGATTCAACCACTGGTCCTGCATGCTATGCTGGCCTCATGTTGAGCTGGCCACTGAACCCAGGCATGATGACACACACCTATAATCCCAGTGCTGGGGAGGCTGAGAAAGGAGGATCACTATGATTCTGAGCTTGTACCAAATAAGTAAATAAGTAGATAAACGATTAAAAATTAAAAAAAAATAAAAACTTAAAAAGTAGTGGCACCTAATACTAAGTTTTAAAAATTATCATGAAACACAGAGAAAAATACATCTATTACCTATTCCAACACCATGATTTACAGCAGTTGTTAGAGTCTCTTTTTGAGTTTGTTAATTAACTGACCACTTTAAGCAATTGAAGACTGCATGTAAAGGAGATTCATATTTCCCCGTTTGGATATTCATAATCCATTTTTAGAAATAAGTCCCATTTTGAGAAGATTCATTTAGCACCAGTATTCTCTACTTGGCTTCCACTGTATTAAAGAAAATGAATATTGTCTGTGTGAACTTCTAGTATGGTAGAAGTGATGGAAACACAAACATGTGATGATGAATTAGTTTAAAAAGTACTCTAAATAAAGTCTGCAAAGTATGTTTTAAGATATTTAAGGAAAAAAGTTTTGCTCTCCAAAACATACTATATATATATATATATATATATATATATATATATATATATATATGTATTCTAGTACTTATGTACATTACATTAATTAAGTATGTATTAATTGAATTTTAGATAGTATTGATAGCAAATAGTTCTTAGTATTTATCTCTTTTTTTATGAGCAGAATAGATTTATTGAGGGAAAGGAAGCTCTTGTCGGAGAGAGTAACAGGAGGGAGGCCCCAGTGGGTAGTTCCCCCCGAGAGTATTTATCTCTTAGCAATACAAAATTCTTTTTCGATTGAAACTTCATGACACAGCTAACTATTGTTGTTTGACAATAGCTTTCATTAGTGCCTAAGAACATTTGATTTAGATTCTTTTGAAAAACTGTTACACATTCGAGTACTGAAAGAGGCAGATGATGAAAAAAGAAGTATTAAAAAAGAAGACCTTCAGATAGAACGTCTGGAGAGTATCTCTGATTGCCAGTTAACAACTACGACCCTTTCAGCTTGAAGAAAACAGAGTGGTCATTGCCCATGGTTCCCTTCTGGCAGTTTGGGTTACTTCTTCAATAGGGGGAATGTTGTAGGTAGCTGACTTAGATAAAAATATTATTGGCACTCAGACAGGGACAGGCCCTCAAGGAGACAAGATGGAAGACAAGATGACTTTGAAGTTTTGAAGAGACAGACACTCCCATATGGGCCAGACCTCAAGACCAAGACAAAAAAGGAAAAAAAAATACAGCTACATACTTCCCTAGGGAGGGGCATCAGGGACTGATATTCTTAATAGGTATCAATCACCTTGAAAGAGCCCAAATGAGTCATTAGCCCAACCCACAACAGGAAGAGACCCTGACCCTATTCATACCCACTTGCTACATGACTTGCTTCCCCATTTGGTACTAATTTAATCAATTTTACCTGAGAAATGGTGCTTTTAATCTTGTTGGTTGACCGTAGTTTTGTCCCACCTCATGCCCAACTAAGCAAGTTACCACCTGAGATGACCTCACCTCATGGTTTTCCTCTATAGAAGTCCCTGAAGAGACAACTTCCCAGGGACCACCCACTTGGGACCCCCACCTATCTCTGTCTTAGATAGAAGCTTTCTTTCCCTCAGTAAATATATTCTGCTCATTAAAAATAAAAAGGAAGACTTGAATGGCTCCATAAATCTCTTCAGATTAAAACAATATACACTAGTCCATACTCCTAAATACCACTATAATAGTTAATTGTGGTACTAAATGGAATAAGAAACACCTAGTACATCGGTTTAGTATAGTTCTGAGTGTCTGGATGATTGACTTGCTGAAGACAGAAGATCTAACCTCATAGCCTGGATGAAATAAAAAGGGAAGGATGGAGGAATTCTTCATCACCATTAGCTCCAAGCAGACACTTCAACCCTACAGTACAGGCCCTTTAATTTCCTGACCAGAAATGCCATGGCATTTTACAGTGAGCTCCAGCCCTTTGTCTTTCTTTCTTTTCTCTTCTCTTTCCTTTTTTTTATGGCCCTTTAGGCTCTCCAGTTCGCAGATGGCTCCTTTGCATTTTACCACACCTGACTGTGCAGGGAGCCATAATAAACCTTCCTCGTAAGTTCTTTATATATCATATATACTATTTTTATTAAGTCTGTTCCTCTAGTGAACTGTAACTGACAGAGCCACCTACCCAAGCTAGAACTTGTATGTTTATATGAGTAAATTTAGGCTACTTGCAGTCACACCAAAAAACAAACAAACAAAAAAAAAAAAAAAAAAAAAAAAACAGAAAAGAAAGGCTCAGCATTCAAAACTGAGCCTTTCTTTCTTAATGTCTGAAAATCTAAAATTTATAGTCTAAAATATCTTGAATCAAGTTGATCAGAACTGTTGTAGTGAAAACAAAAGCTTAGATCATGCTTTCACAGATTTGATTTTCATCTTGAAATGGCCCAATAAAGAGGAATGGAATATGATGACTTATGCAAAACAAAATAAAAAAATAGGATTAAGTGGATTAAGTAAATTTTACTTTTATGTATAAGGATTGAAAGCCTTTCCAGACCCCTTGTAAATTTCAGTACAGTTCTGGATAAAAGTAAGGCTCATCAAATTGCATATATTTCATTTGGCTAGCTTACTGTATGCTCATCCACATTTAAGTCTGCATTTTCTAAGAGATCCTCTTACTACAGAGGACAATGTTAGGAATGGAAATGAGATGTTTTTTCCCTACCATTTATGTCCATTGGAGGTATATACAGTATTTTTTCTCTAATAATTCAAGGATAAAAATTTGATTTAAAGATTTTGATATTATTGATTTTCTGAATGCACAGTTCTGTAAAACAGTTGTACTTATTGGATTTTAAAACATTTTTCATTAGCTACTCATTTTATTTGCTTAAAAAATGATATTATGATTGAAGACACTTGAATATTTGTTTTTTCATACCTAGATATACATGTTATAAGTATTTGACTTTCATTATATAGGAAAGTGTCATGATGACTGAAATGCTTTTCAAAATTTAGCATTTGTATGATAAGAAAGCAATAGCAGAGTTGTCACAGGGATCTTAGAATTGAATGATTACATTGTCAAACATTCATAGATTCAGTATTGCTACAACTAAAACAGTTTAGTGAAGAAATAATGAACATTATGCTTTCACTAATCATCGTTCTAACGTGGTTGGCAGTGGTGTGTGCAGTGCGGTAGTCAGAATTCTGACACAGCGGCTATGATCTTCACCCCTGGTGTTACCGTCATGATTGTGTTACTGAAAAAAATGTGCAGCTGTTATAGAGATTATTAATATATTTAGTCCACTGAGATTAGTGTTTTCAATTATTCCAGTAGGGCTGACTTGATCATATGGATTCTTTAAAAGCAGAGAATTTTCTCTTAGAAAATGTATTAAGACCCTGTCTTAAATACATTTAAAAAAAAAAGTGACTAAGAAGAATAAGAATATA
>PVKA01019705.1:0-41570 GCA_004027165.1 Ctenomys sociabilis
ATTTCTTTGAATAACTCCCTATGGTTGCAGAATGCTGGACTGTGTTGGATTGTGGTGTCGAGTTCAAGCACCTAAGGTAGTTGAATGTCAATGGAGTGCCCACTTTTGACAGGTGTAGACAAAGGAAGGGTTGTAGAAAGAAAAAATCATGATGTGTGTGTATAGACAGTACAGTTGGGATAGATAACGCTGTGCTTCTTCTACATAATTCTATGATAGGCAAGATCTGCACTAACAGTGGTTGGACAGTATATTATGTCGGCTTTTAGTGCTATGGTCATCCACTAGGTAAATAATTATTGAATTTTTGATATAATTTCACCTATTAAAAAACCTGTAAATATAATATCATGTATCACCTTGTACAATACCAAAACGTTATGAAAACAGTTTGCTATGTATTAATTCATCGACTCTGTATGGTTAAGGTGTTTTGAAACTGTTTGATTGACATTTGTATTTTAATAAAATAAAAATAAATGGAAAAAAATAAATAAAAATAAAATAATATAGGAAATTACTCTTTCTGATGGAACGATGTGAAACAATATATACAGCCATGTGCCTTCTACTTTTTCTACCTACAGTTGGAAGAAAGTAGGTTATTTATTCACCAAATTCTTTTAGTCTTAGCTCAAGAGTTCTGGGGTTGAGAATATTGATTCTGCAAACTGTTGGCTGACTTGCCTGAACAAGAGAGAAAGGCTCCACTTGCCTAAGAAAGTTCTCATCTATATACTGCAGAAGCTGGAAGTTGGAAGCAGTTTCAGCAGGTGCTGACATGTCAAGGCTTGGTGGATATGAGAGGAGTCTTAAGAACACTACAGCCTGGTTGGACCTCCCCGATTAAGCCCAGGCCAGCCCCATGAGTGAGACCTTCCATCATGTTCTCAGGACCCTTCATGCTGCCCCTCCTCTCCAGCCCAACCTGCAGCCAAGCGAGTGTGTGGCAGAGCTCCCATGGTCCCCTGTGCTGGTTGGTCCTTCCGAATCAAGTCCAGGCAAGCCCCTTGAGTGAGGCCTGCCAGGATCTAGGGAACATTCCTGCCTTCCTCTTTCGGGAACTCTCTGTTCCTTCCATCCAGCTAGAGCTCAGGCCCAGCAAGTGTTTGGGAGGGCTCCCAGACTCCCCCAGACCCAGCCCAGGCCTGGAATATAGGCTTGGGGTGAAACTCTTCAGCTGAAGTCCCTGCAGAGAGAATAGGGGAAAGAATCACCCAACTAATCCAGGAGCAAAACATCTTGCCAGAGGGGCACAACAGGTTCACTACCAAGGACCACAGCAGGAAGGAGAAGAGCACAGCAGTCAGATTCAAGCCAGGTACAACTGGATGAACACAGTCCTAGTAGATCTGTATCCAAACTTCAGTAGGTGCTAAGGTTATAATGGCACCAAAGCTCTATACCAAAGATCAGAGGTCAGTGCTATACAAAATGACAAAGAGAAGGAGCAAAATGCAATCTCAAGCCCTGATCCCAACCAGAACAAGTACAAAGAACACTAGCACTGAAGAAATTGGTAATCACACAACTGAAATGTCTGAAACAATAGCCTATGAAGTAAAGAAACACCTACAGAAAGGCATAGAAGAACAGAGATCAGAAATAACCTCTGAAATAAAAAAAGAAATCTCTGAATTAATAGCATCTGAAGTAAAGAATCAAATGCAGAAACATGTAGAGGAAATCAAATCAGAAGTACTCTCTATTGTAGAAGAATTAATAACTACTTCTCAAGAAAACACAGATAAAAAAAAATAGAGGAGATTAGAAAAATGATGGATTCCCTCGATAAGCAATGCAGGAAAGAGATGGAATGAAGTAGAGCCAAAGAGATATAGAGTAACTTAAAATGTCAGTCACTAAGCATTTATACTGAAATGGATGCCACTTGAACATATACTCATAAGTGAAATAAACCAGAAACACATGTGTAAATATCGCATAGTCTCCCTAGTATAACAAGCGAAAAGCAGAAATACAAAAGGAATCACACAACAACTAAAATCAATTGAGTCTGATAAGGCAAAGTGAATGGCATTTGCTGCAGGATACTAATCAGCTTTTCTTCTGGATGGTTAACAACCTAAGTTTACAAATCAGAGATGGAAAAATAGAAGAGCCACAAGGCCAGCCAACATTTTAGCCCTAGCTTTTCAAGGTCAGCAAAGACTCAGGACATAGGAGAACCTGTACTGCAACATCATGAAACTCAGTTGAGCTCCAAATTTTCTGAACAAGGAGATTATGGAGCCACAGAGAAAATAGATTGAAGTTCTATAGTGTGCCTGGGGAGAGTCACATGGACCGAAAACTTTCTCTCAGGCTCTCACAGAGAGCAAACTGGTCAAGCATTGGCCGTGACTCATCCACATGGATGACAGACAAAAGATCGACAGAATAATATACAGGACTACAAGATAAACCCTTAGGGGACTTCACTGACCACATAAGAAACATAAAGTACATGTGTTGGTATATAAGTCTTGCTCTATCTAGGTCTTAACCATCCAGCAGAAAAGTATAAAAATGAAGTATACATCGCGGGGCCATAATATTAAGCTGAGCTGTAAATGGCTATGGTCGACAATTTCTTTGAATAACTCACTATTGTTGTGGAATGCTGGACTGTGTTGGATTGTGTTCTCGAGTTCAAGCACCTAAGTTAGTTAAATGAAAATGGAGTGCCCACCTTTGACAGGTGTAGACAAAGGAAGGGGTATAGAAAGGGAAAATCATGATGTGTGTGTATAGACAGTACAGTTGGGATAGATAACCCTGTGCTTCTACATAATCCTATGAGAGGCAAGATTTACACTAATAATGTTTGGAAAGGATATTATGTCGGCTTCTAGTACTATAGACAACCACTAGGAAAATAACAAGGTAGAAAGTATTAATTATTGAATCTTTGATGTAATTCAGGTATAAAAAATAAGATACACAAACAGCTACACTCTCTTTATTTAATGATGAGAGACATATGGTATAATAATGTCTGTAAGTAAAATATCATGTATGCACCTTATAGGATACCAAAACATTATGCAAACAGTTTGCAATGTATTAATTTGTCAAATCTATGTTGTCAAGGTATCTTAAAAATGTCTCATTGATATTTGTACTTCCATAAAACAAAAATTTAAAAAAAGACTGAGAGTTCAAGCAATATTTTTAGTAGAAACACCTAGATTATCCATTTAAAAAAGAGGGGGGACCGTACTTTTCTCCTGTAAAATGGGCCATTATCTTTCTTCTTTTGTTTATTTTTTAAAAATTTAAATAAATATTTTATTCATTCAAAAAAAATAAAATGTCAATCACAAACTTGCAAAACCATTTGAGTGAAAGTGAAGATAGAGTTTCAGATTTGAAGATGCTGTCACAGCTAGTGAAAAGGTAAGAAAAGATCTCTTAAGAACAACTAGGATGCAGGAAAAAATAATTCATCACCTACAAGATGATGCAAAGATGAGCAATGTGAGACTAATAGGCATCAATGAGAAAGAGTCAATACAAATGATATAAAAAGAATATGGGCAGAAGTAATCGCAGAAACCTTCCAAAATATGAAGAAACAATCTGACATTCAGGTATCTGAAGCGTACTGAACTCCAAATAACTTCTACCTAATTAAAAACACACTGAGACACATAATAGTCAACATCCCAGAAATCCAGCGCAAGAACAATATACCAAAAGCTGCTAGAGAAAAGAAACAGATCACATTTAAAGGAAAGCCCAACAGAATAATGGCAGACTTCTCTTCACAAACCATGAAGACAAGAAAAGCATGGGGCAACGTAGTTCTAGTCCTTTATGAAAACAAATTCAAGCCCAAATTACTATACCATGTAAAACTCTATTTCAAGACTGATGAAGAACTGAAATACTTCCATGAAGAGCAACTAAAGAATTTCATGATGACAAAGCCAACTCTACACAGAATAGTAAAAGATGTTCTGGAGAAGGACCAAAATGATCAGAATGCTATGAACAAAAGAAGGAACACACTAGACATGGCAAACAATTAAACACAAGAGAAAAAGGAAAGAGAAGTAAACAAACACAGGTAAATAACATGTCAATTTTAATTCAGTATGTTGCAATTATAACAATTAATGCAAATGGACTCAATTCATCAACAAAAAAAAAAAAATGGAGTAGCACAGTGGATTAGGAAACAAAAATCCAACAATATGCTTTATACAAGAAACACACTTAACACATAAAAAATTCATAGGCTGAAGGTCAAAGGATGGGAAAAAATACAACACTGTCCAGCACCTCAGAAAAAAGCAGGGGTAGCAATCCTGTTCTCTGACAGTCTCGACTTTTAACCAATAATGATCAAACAAAATAAAGAAGGCCACTATATATTGGTTCAGGGAAAAATTCAAGAGGAAGAGGTATCACTCATAAATATTTATGCACAAAACATAGGAGCACCCAGCTATATAAGACAAATCTTAATGGACATGAAAAATCTAATATCCAATACCACAATCTTAACAGGAGATATTAACCATCCCTTATTCCAAAGAGTCAGGTGGAGCAGACAAAAAATTAAAAAAGAAGTCACAGAACAGAACAAGAGGTTGGAACAAATGGACTTAGTGGACAAAAACAGAGCATTCTGCCCAAAACTAGCTGAAAACACATTTTTTTTCAGCGGCACATTGGTCATTCTTTAAAATACACCATATACTATTCCATAGGTCATGCTTAAGTATACAGAAGAAAAAGAAATCCTAAGCATATTATCTGGAACGATGAAACTGGAAATAAATGACAAAAGAAATCAGAAAAACTCCATAAATATGTAGAAATTAAGAAACACCCTACTCAGAAATCAATGGGTCACAGATGAAATTAAACAAGAAATTCAAAAATATCTAAAAATAAATGAAAAGTCAAGCACAACTTATTGGAACTCATGAATATACTGAAAGAAGTTCTCAGAGGAAAATTTATAGCTGTGAACTCACATATTAGGAAAGCAGAACGGGAACAAATAAACACCCTAATGTTGTACCACCAGTATCTAGAAAAGGAAGAGCAAACCAAATCCAGAGCCCAAACACGTGAAGAAATCATAAAGATTAGAGCAGAAATGAATTCAATTGAGATAAAGAAAATAGTTCAAAGAACTAAGGAATCAAAAATCTGGTTCTTTCAAAGATTAAGTAAAATTGATAAGCCCTTAGCTAACCTCATCAAGAAGAGGAAAGAAAATATTCAAATACAAGCAATAAGGAATGAAAAGGGTGAAATCACCACAGACCCAGTGGAAATTCAGAGGATAATCAATAGCTACTTTGAGATTTTTAAGCTCACAGAACAGAAGACAGAAGAAATGGACAGGTACAAACTACCAAAACTGAATCAAGAGGATATAAGAACTCTCAATAAGCCAATAACAGACAACGAGATATGAAACATAACAAAAAGCCTGCCAATAAAGAAAAGTCCAGGTCCTGATGGATTCACAGCTGAATTCTACAAGAAATTTATGGGAATTATAAGCCCTAAACTCTTGCAAGTCTTTAATGAAATTGAAAAGGAAGCAATACTCCCAAAATCATTCCTGGAGACAAGTGTTATACTGATAAGAAATCAGGAAAAGACACAACAAAAGAAGAGAGCTACAGGCCAATCTCTTTGATGAGCATAGATAAAAATATCCTCTATAAGACCCTAGCAAATAAAATATAGCAAATTATCAAGAAGATTATTCACCATGACCAGGTAGGATTCATCTCAGGGATGCAAGAATGATTCAATATTCTAAAGTCTATAAATGTAATACAATATATCAATAGAACCAAATATAAAAACCACATGATCATCTCAATTGATGCAGAAAAGGCATTTTACAATGTGTAACACAGAGGCATGCCCAAAGTCCTACTCATAATTGGAAAAGATGGCCTCTAATTCAATCTGATAAAAGCCATCTATGACAATGCAATGACTAATATAATTTTAAATTGGGAACAATTGAAATTTTTTATTCTCATATCTGGCACAAGACAAGGATGTTCTCTATCACCACTCTTACTCAATAGAGTTCTAGAATCATTAGCTAGAGCCACTAGAAAAAGAGAAATAAAAGGAATAAGAATAGGTAAAGAAGAAGTTAAAATATCATTATTCACAGATGATGTGATACTTAACTTAGAAGACCCAAAAAACTCCACCAAGACTCTACTAGATTTGATACACAACTTAAGTAGCATAGCAGGATGCAAAATCATTACCCAAAAGTCAATAGGATTCCTCTACACAGATAATGAAAACAATGAAATGGAAATTAGAGAAACAATATCTTTTAGAACAGTCCCATGGAAAATGAAATACTTTGGAATTAATCTAATTAAAGAAGTCAAAGATCTTTTCAAGGAAAATTACACTACTCTGAAAAAAGAGATTATAGAGGGTTGCAGAAAATGGAAAGATATTCCCTGCTCATGGATAGGAAGAACCAACATTATGAAGATGGTCATACTCCTCAAATTGTTGTACAGATTAATGCAATCCCTGTCAAACTACTACTAACATATCTCACAAACCTAGAGAAATCATTCCTAAAATTTATTTGGAACCAGAAAGGCTCTAGAATACCATAGACCTTCCTGGGCAACAAAGACAAGGCAGCAGACATTACAATTCCTGATTTTAAATTATACTACAAAGCTATTGTGACAAAACCAGCTTGGTACTGGCAACAAAATATTCCTGAGCATCAGTGGAGTATATTAGAAGATGAAGAAACCTCTACGAATATACTCAGCCACCTTATTTTTTGACAAATTAACCCAAATTGCTTCCTGGAAGAATGATAGTCTGTTTAACAAATGGTGCTGGCAAAACTGGCTCTCTAGAAGCCAAAAACTAAAGCTTGATAAAGGTCTGTCATCGTGCACTAAGCTAAAGTCAAAATGGATTAAAGATCTAAACATTAAAACAGAAATACTAAAGCTCCTGTAAGAAAAAGTAGGAAGAACTCTTGAAGACACAGGGGCAGGAAAAGAGTTCATGAACAAAAATCAAATCACATGGTTAACACTTGATAGAATTAAAAATGGGGCCTCTTCTTATTGAGAAGTTTTTGCACATCAAAAAATTTACTAAGAATGTGAAAAGACAATCCACAAATTTAGAAAAAATCTTGACCAATGTGCACTCAGATAAAGGTCTGCTCTCTAGATTTTATAAAGAACTGAAAAACATTAGGGCTCCTAAATTTATAGACCCTTTCCAGAAATGGGCATCTGAGATGAACACACACTTCTCAGAGGACGAAATTAAAGAATTGAATAAATATATGAAAAAATGCTCCACATCACTAGCCATCCATGAAATGCAAATTAAAACAACATTCAGATACCATCTCATTCCAGAAAGAATGGCTTTCATAAATAAATCAAGAAATAACAAATGTTGGAGAGGCTGTGGGGAAAGGTGAACCCTTCTCCACTGCTGGTGGGAATGTAGACTGTTGCAACTTTTATGGAAATCAGTATGGAGATTCTTCAAAAAAGTAGGACTGGAAATCATCCCATCCCATACAGCTATCCCCCTATTAGGAAGTTTCCCAGAGGAACTGAAAACTTCATATCATAGTAATATATGTGTACCTAAGTTTATCGCAGCACAATTTGTGATAGCTAAATCGGAAACAACCAAGATGCATGTCACTTTGAGGAATGGAAGAAAAAGATTTGGGACTTTTATAGAATTGAATACTATTCAGCTATAAAGAATGATAAACTCAAAGCATTTATATATAAGTGAATGCCACATGAAGATATACTCATTAGTGAAATAAACCAGACCCAGATGTGTAAATGTCACATGGTCTCCCCAGTATAAGAACTCAAAGGAAAAAATAAAAATAGAAAGGCATAACACAATTAAAATGAAAGTTAGAATTTGAAGACTAGACAATGAAGAAAGGGCAAGGAGAAAAGCTAGGAAGTATGACAGGGGCAAAGTCATACATTTATATGAACAAGATGGGAAATGCAATGGTCCTGAGAATCTTCAGCATGTTTTTGAACCTAGACGTTATCTGGTAGGATTTTCACCCTGACTAACTGTATGTGCTGATACCTGTGAATGAAGCAACTGCACTGAATAAACAATGTTGTAATAGTAGGGTCCTACTTGGAATGCCTGTCACTCTGATGTTGTAATTACATAGATTGTCATGACATACCAATTACTGCCATGCTGTCTCTCAAGTAAATGTTTTTTTTGATTTATTTTTAAAAGGGTAATAAATGAATTCAAGAGACTAAAATGTCACTGGACCATCCTGTTACAAGGCTGTATATTGTTAGATTTTTAAATATCTTTGTTAAAATATGTAAATGCTTATACTTATTTTTTAACCTTTTTTTTTTTCGTATACTGGAGGGACTCAAAGTTTAACACATCAATACTTGATGGAAAGTAACTGTTTCATGTTATGTGGAAGATGTTGGCTATCCAGCCAGACAATGATGTTAACCTCAACTGCATATGTTGTAAGGTAACAATAATAAGCCTCCCTTCTGAGGGGTTAACATCCTAAGCATGCAGACCAAAAATTAGTGAAAAAGGGCTGCAAGACAGCCAAAGTTTTGGCCCTAGCCTTTCAAGGTCAGTGAAGACTCAGGACTTGGGAGAACCTGTACTGTAACATCATGGAACTCAGTTGTGCCTCAAATTTTCTAATCAAGGAGATTATGGGGCCACAGAGGAATGTGATTGATGATGTAGAGTGTGCCTAAGAAGAGTCACCTAGGGAGTAAAATCTCTTAGGCTTTCACAGAGAGCAAATTGACCAGGCAATGGCCGTGACTCATCCACACGGCTGACACTGACAAAGGATCTACAAATTGCAGTGCAGGGTTTCAGGCTAAACCCTGAGAGGATTTGGCTGACCTCATCAGATTGAAAAGTTACATTTCTTGTTATATAAGTCCTAGTTTATCTTGGTTTTATCCATACCGCAGAAAAGTATGAAAACGAAGTAGAAAAAGTAAAGCCATATTAATATGCTTATCTGTAAAAGGCTCAAGTCAACAACTTCAGACATTGCCATTCTTACCCAAAACCCACTACTATTGTGGACTAATGGACTGTACTGGGATATCTTGCTGAATTCATGTACCTGCAGTATTTAAATGATAATGGAATGTCCTTCTCTGACAAAATTAATCAATATAGTGGGATAAAAATGAAGGACTCTTTTGTATCTGTATACTAAAATAGTTAGGATAGATACACAGCTCTATTCTCTTAATTTATTGGAGAGGTTTGATCTAATAGTGTTTGGGACAGGATATCATATCTGCATCTTATACAGTGAATAACCAGTAAGACAACAATATGCAATGAACTAATTATTGATAATGTACTAGTGATTGGTTGTGAAACTGTCTCATTGCTATTTGTTTCTCAATAAAATTATTTTAAAAAAGAACAGCACAATACTAAGGAATAAACTTTTGTTTTGAAATTAGAATACCTTTTACGCTTCTGTTGTGCCTGTAATGGTCTATACCTTTTTTTGGATAACAAATTATGCTTTTCCTTAAACTCAGAGATGACAAATGATTTGCTTTGATTTTCCGTGTGAAAAAGAATAGTACCATAATATTTCCTTAAATAAGAGATGACAGACATATTTGCAAATATTATTTTACCACTAACACATATTTAAATGTGAGGCTGAGAGGTATCTCCTTAATCCCTCCTAACATTTTCTACAGTCCTACCTGATCTAACACTTAACCCCTAGCAAAAAGTCAAGAAGAGAATTGTATTTTTTTTTTTTTTTTGATAATCAAGTGACACTCAAACAAATCCACAACCACAGAAATACCAAACTATTGTAATTATGGAGTAGATTTATATTCAGTTTCAGAACTGGGAGGAAGCCACACACATTGAATCATTGCCATGCATTTAGTCTTTAGGTTGAATGCATGATAAGAAGCAAATTGTGGTGAAGCTGACTAGAGGTAAACAATGGAATCAACCGCAAAAATCTGAGATTGAAATCTGGTCAGGACCCAATTTAGCATCACAGTTAAGGATGAGATTTAGTATAAAGGAAGAATTACATATTTCTTCTAAATATCATTGCACTTACTTTGGTTAACAGTGCATCTCATGGCTTACTGTGTCAGTTTGTGTCTGGATGTCTTCAAAGCCTCTTTCAGTCATAGAAGTTTTACAAAGGTGACCGAATGTTGAATGCATGATGCTGGGATTAAAGGTGAAGGGCTTGTCACAGTTCTGGCTAGATTTGAGAGTGTGTGACCTACAGACAGTATAAGGGACAGGAAGCATCTTGTCTCCCCTTGTGGCTTTAGCTATATTCTGCTGTCATTGACTGTTCTCTGCCATGCTCTGCTGCCTGGGAGTCAGCTAATTAGGGACTGAACACTACAAACTGCGAGCTGTACATGTTTTTCTTTATTTAACTGTGGGTGTTGAGTATTTTGTCCCAGGATTCAGAAAAGTAACTAAGACTTTTAGTTACTTCTAAGATACCCCTTCAGCCAGGGGTGGTGGTTCATGCCTATAATCTCAAGACTCAGGAAACTGAGACAAGAGGATGGCTGAGAAATCCAGGCAAGCCTGGGCTACAAAGTGAGCTCCATCCCATCCTTGTCTCAAAAATATGAAACAAACAAACAAACAAACAAACAAAAATCCCTTTCATGGTCTAAAGTTGAAACTCAAGAATATTTTCTTCTATTTAAAACTTCACTTTCAATGATTCCAAGATAAGATGTACCTTCCTGTGCACTCAGCATGTCAGGTGCTGAGTGTGTACATATATATTAGTCATGAGTTTATAGTATGAAGGGGATACAAGCCCACTCAACCACAAAGAGCACAGGACATACATTATTTCGTATGAATGCTAGAGGGAGGAAGGTTCCCAATAGACACCACTGAGGGAGTTGGAGCATCATGAGGTTACTCCACTAATTGCTGATTGTTGCTTCTGCTTTCCTCACAGATAGCTTCCTCCTCAGGCTTTGTCCTTCCCTGGCAAAGCAAAGGAGTGAGGCCAGCGGTCAGTACTAAGTTGAAGCTTCCATTATGCTTATACCAATTTTCTGAATGAAAACAGAGCAGGCCTTCTTCCCAATCATTCTAACAAAGCTCAAGGGAGGGCTCTGTTGTGTTGTACATATATTTCTTATCCCTCAAGAGGGGCTGGAATGTGGGGTCACTGGCAGCTGAAGTCTGGCACACTTGTTCACCTTGTGTTAGTGACCAGAGGATTCCTTACGAAGAACTGTTTAGCTAAAAAGGAAAACATTATGAAAACAGTTTGCAATGTATTATTTCATCGACTCTGTATGGTTATGGTGTTTTGAAACTGTCTGATTGACATTTGTATTTCAATAAAATAAAAATAAATGGAAAAAAATAAATAAATAAAAAAATAAAAACCAAAAAAAAAAAAAATAAGATAAGTAAGCAGCTACACTCTTAATTCACTGATAAGAGATATCTGCTAAAATAATATCTGTAAATATAATATCATGTATGCACCTTGTACAATACCAAAACATTATGAAAACAGTTTGTAATGTATTAATTTATTGAATCTGTATTGTTAAGGTGTCTTGAAACTGTCTGATTGACATTTGTAGTTCAATAAAAAAAAAGACAAAAAAAAAAAAAAAAAAAAAAAAAAAAAAAAAAAAAAAAAAAAAAAAAAAAAAAAAAAAAAAAAGAAAACATGGATATGGAGTGGCATGTCCACAAATTATATTTTGCTTAGAAGTACAGGCTATCCATGGAATTTAGGGCCATACAGAGAGTATAGAAGCACATACATTCAACAGTATTGAATAAGAAATAAAAGAGCATATTCAAAAGTTTCAGCAAAATATAATGTTGCATTCTTAGAAGAGTTTTGTTTCATTAAATTTTGTACACAATCAAATTTTGTGATTTCTCTGCACTTAATTTAAGCAGAAATGTACACTACCATTAAGACATGTATAGGTAGTTTCTGTTATACACATTATTGACTAAATTTTCTAAAGCCACTTTTCTGCTTTAAAGCTGAATTTACAGAAGTGCCTCTGACAACAATGGAAATAAAATCCTTTCATAGTGCTCTCACGTGGTTACACATATTGTTTTGCTGTAATGGGATTCTGTTAATATCAATGTATTTCTGTAAATCTCCTTCTCAGTTCACATGATCAAAAGGAAATAGAAGTATAGTCCCCCAGTAGTTAATTAGCACATATAAAATCATATTTGGGAACAGAGGGAAACAGATATGTCTTTTTCTTATCATCTCTATTCCTTTGAGTTCTTCAAATCTGATGGATGTCACACACACAACTAGATTAACTCCAGTTGTAAAACTGTGCTTTTTATACTTCTACAGACACTGTTTTACATATCTACACATGTAGACTGCAGTACACTTCTAATAAATGTCTGTGTCTGTGTGTATACATGTTTCCAGTGGTGTGTTGAAGGTTATGACTTATTCTAAGCACAGCAGAGCAGGTACAGGAGGCCAAGTGCACCCTTCTCACTAGAGGGCATTACCATATTGTGCAGGAAATGCTTTCAGCCAAATGGCACTATGTTGGACAATAAGAAGAGAGAATTCTTGGACACATTATTAATTTTGTTTGCTACAGCCTTGTGTCATTTTTTAGCCTCAAAAATATTCATAACCCAAAATAGAAACACAAATAGAAACAAAATTTAATAAATCTTGGTGAAAATCTGTCTAAAGTTGTAAAGGAAAGTTTTAGCTTGGACTTAACAGTGAACTGATACAGTGGAGAATATCATGCAGTGGTTACTTTGTGATTAATGAAAATCAATTGGCCTTATGAAAGGAAAAATGTTATTATAGATTCATGAGAATAACAGTTATTTGGATAGTTGATGAAATAAATGCATGAACTATTCTGTGACTTCTGAATACTTTAGGAAATAAAAGAGATTTCTAGTAGTCTAAATAGATCACTGTAAGAAAAACAGTGATGTTGTAGAAAATAGATAGTTTGAGGATAGCATCCTGCTATTCTTTCAGCCCAAACTGTACCTGAGAACAGTTACTCTTAGGTTACTGTATCCAGAAGGTAAAAGTTTGAAGAAAGCTTCTTGCTTGGCCAAATGAGGAGAGCACTGGGGATAACTCCTGATGCCGTATGTTTCCCTGAGCAGAAGGAGGGTTGCTGGGAGGGAAACTTTACATATTCATATTAAACAGACTCCTCATCAGATATAGAGGCAGGCACATCTTTAAGGCTCCTCTGTTGGAAAGCACACCTCTATAGATCACATCCTCAAAACATGGTGCAGGAGAATACCTGCTGGGTGGAGAATTCAGTGCTGTATGGGCAAAGTCTAATCTAAGCCACCTGGATGCATGAGGAAGAGTAACCTAAAGATTCAGACTGCTTCACTGTGGGTTTCTCTGAAAGCAAAATACAACATGAATTAATATTATTAGTCATTAAGGGGTCAAGGGCTCTTCCCTAACAAGCATCAGTGATGGCTCCTAAAATTATCTGCCTAGCAGCTAGCAAAATCAGTGTGCTCCTATTTACTTAGGTATATTTCCTTTGAGTGTTTACAGTTTCATAAATTAAAAAAACATAGTTGAGAACAATTATTTCTGTCTGCAGGAATATATCTCATTTCAGTTCATAGTAACTTTCCTTAAAAGTAAGGATGAAAAATATTTTTTTCATGGTAATGACTCAGAGTATAAGTATATAACATGTATTTTCTGTTATGTAATAAATGTAATGTCTTATGCCATTGTGAGTGTATAAATAATTTTGGTGAACCACTTGTTTTTTCATGATATTGAAGAGTGTTTTCCTTTTTTCACAGAAATGCTACTTGTAAGCTTTGCCTCATGTTTCTTTTCTGTTCAAAATATAAAGGATTCAAAACTTTGCTAACAATAGACTAAATCTATAAATGACTTTTTAAGAGGCATAATAATTATTATCATTCTGTCTTGATTTAATGCAACATTCAGAAATTATTTCAGTGGGCATGAAAGAGGCAAAAATGAACCAGTGATGTTTAGTTGGTATTCTTTATCCTCTTCCTAATTTTTTATGAAAAGAAGATGTCATTTTAATGACAATTTTTTATTTGCATTTAATCAAACATAATGCAAATTTCTAATTACTATTCATTCTAATAATTAATGAAATTATATTGGAAGATGTTCTATAGGTACAGGCTTCTTAAGCTGCCTAATATAATTACTAATGAAGAAAGGCCAACAATGAATGGTACTTCACAAGATTCTTAAGTTAACATTCACACCAAGGGGAGCCTGTGGATCACTGCATTAACTAATGATGACCCCAGATCAAAGACAGCCTTATGGAGCTCCAGCTTTCAAGGTAGCCTAATAAGTCTGAAATGTCAAATGAAATCTTCCAAAAATGAAATTTACACGACTATAATGGCCCATCAAAACTGTCAAACTAGCTTTCCAAGTAATGTATCTGTAAGATTGATGACTTCAAAAGCTCTGGGAAAGTGAAGATTTCTGGCAACAACGAAGCTCATCAGTCCAATTATTAAAAAAAAAAATTTGACCAAAAGCTGTCGTGGACATACCCAGCCTCACACCAGGGCCAGACTATATGAAGTAGCTGACCTTATTGGAAGAAACAAAAGACAAAGATTGCCAAGCAGAGTCTCATACTAGCTCTGAACAGTAAGGGTCACCAAGTTACTACACTTTTCCTGTTATCCGCCACTTGCTTACCTGGAAGCCCCCACTCTTGGCGTCGGCCATGGGGCTCACTATTGTTGAGTGTGTAAACGTAGAAAGACACAGGTGTGTTGTCTTTCAGAAGTCCGCAAGGCTACGGTGATAGCAAATCTGATTATGTAAAATTAATTAGCTTAATTCTGATCAGAACAATTCTTTTTCTGTAACAGTTTGTTGGAATTAACAATAATAAGACTTAAAAAATCTTAACGCATGTCTTCAACTCTACTGCAAGCATTAAAAATAGAGCTGTGAAATCTTCATAAAGCCTGCAAGTTGAGCACTCACTGCCTAACGTCTGAGAGAGACAAGGCAAAGACAAGCTCTGGGAAGATATTTAATTAAAGTCGGAAAGAACATTAAAATAGAAAAAATTAGCTCAGGGAAAAAAATCTCTTTTCATTTTCATTAAATCAGAAACAATTTAAAGGCTGAAATGGGACCTGGAAGAAAAAAAGAAAAAATTCTTGATTTCTCTTGACTTTTCAGTTGTAGTTCTGGAATTCTAACTCCAGTACACTATTACATTTATTTGTCGCAATTACTTAGTTGCTTGTTTTTCACACGTATAGTCCTTCATTTATTGATTTTTTTTTTTTTTTTTTTTTTTTTTTTTTTTTTTTTTTTTTTTTTTTTTTTTTTTTTTTTTTTTTTTTTTTTTTTTTTTTTTTTTTTTTTTTTTTTTTTTTTTTTTTTTTTTTTTTTTTTTGTATTTTAAGGAAGGTTCTACAAGGTGTTCAGGGTCTCACTATTAGATCAGACTTGTAGTGATTTTCCTGTTTGCAGCCTCCCAAGTGCTGGCAAAACAGGCTGAGCCACCACACCCAGTCTTAATTGCCATCTCAGTGCATCTCAAGGGCAGGGCTGGCTTAGTAGGCCTGGGGATCAAACCCCTGGCTGGCACTTTAATCCCCTGAGCTATTTGGCCGGCCCTTCACTTATTGATTGATGTAGTATTTCCTCCATTTATTTATTTAACGGTGTTTGCTACTCACTGAAAATGCAGAGGTGTACATGGTATGATGTCTGTCCTTGAAGCTCTTAACATGACCAAGCACTGTGTAAATCATATACATAATAAAATATGGTGGGACTTACTGTGTTAAGGATAAGTCTAGATATTTAAATTTACCTTTGTAGACACAGTATAAAGGCTTCCAGTGGAGGTATTTGAGATATTTCTCATGGTTTGAAATTTACTAGAGAAATTGAAAAATCTATACTTAAAAGGAAGAATATTTCAAGGAACTTTGACATGTGAAGATAATTAGAAATGAAAAATTTGAGGCTGATTTTCTATTATATTTCACATAATTGCATATATCACACATTATGCTGTCAGATTTACATGTAATGAGTAAGTAGAAGAGTAACTTGAATGACAATTCTTGGGGAAATGGTGGTTATATTTAATATTATGTCGTCTTGACCACTAGGCCAAAATATGAATAAGTTAGTAAGAGGGCATCTAATTCCTTCAATAGTTATTTAATCATTACTGAGCAGGAAGTACTAAATAAAAGGGTCATAATCTGTCACTTATTAATATCCAGGAGAGACTTATTTCTTCTAAACACTCAGTACACACACTTGTGTAATGAATCATGAGTGGAAATCCTAAGGTTTGCTTCCAGTGGATAGAAGTTGACCGTGATCAGTGTAGGTCACCGTATGGTGCTTGTAGGGACAGAATGAAATAGCAGAGTAGAGACATTTCTGCTAGATACAGAAAGGGTTTGGCAAAATTTAAGGTACTCTGAAAAATACCAAATTACATTCTTGAGCATTATTTTTCAGACTTAATTTGAAGAACACCCTCCCTAACTTCTGGTTACCACCATTCTGCTCTCAACATCTGTGGGATCCACCTTTTCAGATTCCATATAGAAGTGGGATCTTATAGTTCTTGGCTTATTTTGCATGGTTCATTTGAAGAAAGTATCTTAGAAGTTGAAAATACATTACTTTCCTGGTTAGTTGAGTACATTATTACATATTGGTGTTGCAGTTACAGTAGCATCCAGCAGAGGTTTATTGAGAAGGACTAGTTTTATATCTGAGCTTCTTCATTATTCAAATAGTATTTGTTCATCATTTAAGATATTGAAGCAAAATGTATTTGAGAGCACTTTTTGGTCACAGATAATGTTTTTATTTATGTCTCTTACTCTAAAAATGTTCTCGCCCATGGAACTTATACAATTTCTAATAACAAAAAGCAATTGGTATTATAGTAGAATATCTGAATTTCTAAGAAAAAGTTTGGTGAATATGCTTTTAGCATGGGTTTCCTCCAAAGCTGGGATTGAAATGAAAAGTCCTTCGCAGAAGTATGTTCCTGAATGTCACCCTGGACAGCAGACATGAAGGCTTGAGAAAGGCTGTAGCCAGAAAGAAGGCAAGGTCTAACATGGAGGGGTTGGAAAGCTGTCCACACTGATGCCTTGACAAGCAGGAAATGAGCCTCAGGACTTTGCACTAGGTGCTGAAAAGATGATGTTTTCTATCTTCCTCTTTCATTGACCAGTGGTAGTGCTGTACATTTGTTCATGGGGCGTATATGCAAAAGCCAAGTCAGTGCCCGATGACCCCCACCCATGGTACAGAGCCATCCGGAAGCATGATGGGCTACGGGAGCCCGGATGAGCCAGGGAAACCTGGTAAGCCACAGTGCACTGGGAGCTGTGCCGAGGAAGAGAGCAGAGTGGTGTTGAACTAAGACACAAGACATTCCCAATTTAGCGGTCAAGTGCTCTAGAAGGAAAATCATTTACAAAAGCTAGATAATGAACTCTATAAATACTAAAAACAGCTTCTTTCAGTGAAAAAGTGGCAATTAAATGCAGCAAGCTCAAACGTTGACCATAACCTCTCATTTTCCAATAAATTCTTGTGATTCTGGGTGTGTGGGGATATAGCTCAGTGGCACAAGCGCATGCCTGGCAAGCACAAGATCCTGAGTTCAATCCTCCATACTGTCAAAACAACAACAACAAACAAGCAAACAAAACCAGCAACCCAAACAAACAAAAATTCTTGCGAACATTTTCCCTTCCTCCCATCCTCCTCAGGGTATTTTATGAAATTTCTGCTCTCATAATAACTGCATTTATGTCATTCCGTCCCTGATTCTGGGGCGCACTGAGATGGCAATTGAGACAGGTCACAGAGGCGCGTACCTGAAATCCTAGCTGTTGGGAGGCTGAACACAAGTGGATCACTGAGTCCAATCTATGTAGTGACACCATGTAGACCCTTGATAAAAAGAAAAATGCTGCATTCAGAAATCTAACAAAAGGGACTATCTACTGATGTAAAAATACCTCTGAAACAGATATTACTAAAAGTAGGACTCCTTGTGGCCATGTCTATCCAGTGAGAGAAATATATATGTTGCCTTATTATTTCTCTGATTTTCAATAAATTCATATATATTTTCTATTTATTATATAGCAGTTAACATTTTTAGCTCACTGTAACTGACCATATCATGCCACCTAAAACAGTTAATAAATTTTTTAAGAATTTATTACAAAATGTTATAAAATTTTGTAATAAATTGTTACACCATTTATCTCCCATTAATATTTGAATTATTTCATATAATTAACAAAATATTTCAAAAACATTTTCTAGTCTTCTTTCTTTCATTTTTATTTGAACCTTTAAAACTGTGCTTTGTGTTTCTCCACATGCTTTTTTTTATTTTTTATTTTATTTTATTTATTTATTTATTTATTTATTTATTTATTTATTTTTGTCTTTTTGAGACAGGGTCTCGCTATGCAGTTCAGGCTGGCTTTAAGCTCACTTTGTAGCTCAGGCTGGTCTCGAACTCACAACAATCCTCCTGCCTCAGCCTCCCGAGTGCTGGGATTACAGGCATGCGCCACCACGCCCGGCTCCACATGCTTTTAAGGAACTACTCAGTCAGTCTTATTAACATTCTCTATATGGTTAAACCTGATGTTCAATTTACATTCTTTACGTTATATTTATCCATCAAATCTCACTGTTTCTTATTGTTACACCCATTCCTCCCAACCCAGCTGTAAAACCATGATCAATCACAGTAGTTCCTCCTTTGCATACATTGTCAACCCCTTTGTCCCTCCTTTCTTGGCCTTCTTCTCACAACTAAAATGAAGCCTTGGTTAAGTCCAACTCTTCTTGCCCTGTATTCGTCCAGGTACGCACAACATGCATATACATCTTGCATTGTCTTCATAAGAATTGATTTCCAGAGGTCCCTAAATCTGCTTAGAAATCATTACATATTTCTCAAGTCACTTTCCATTCTTACTGTGCTATGTCGTATCCTCTTT
The DNA here is from genome assembly GCA_004027165.1 of Ctenomys sociabilis. Lineage (NCBI taxonomy): Eukaryota > Metazoa > Chordata > Mammalia > Rodentia > Ctenomyidae > Ctenomys > Ctenomys sociabilis. The sequence goes on from PVKA01019705.1 coordinate 19,120, forward strand.
CTCCGCAATTCTTCCAACTTCCAGTTCTTCTTTAGCTTTCTCTGTTGTTCACACAGATCTTAATTTGTAACTCACTAAAACAATAGAATACATGAAAAAAGAACCTCTACTCACATGGAAAATCTATGCCAATATTTTCTGCCTTTCCCCCCATCTCCTTTGATACTACAGATGAGCTATTGCTCTTACTCACACCAATTGCTGTGCTTGTGCTCTAGCTGTTGGACTCTAGTTTGCTGAAGTGCAGGTCTCCTCCACCTTCTGGGCTCATCTTCAGATTTCCCTTTCTACCTGGTCATTCATACTAGTGCACACAGATGCTGTTACTTAATTTGAACAGAACGTGTATTTAACAACAATTTTACCTCTAATTAATATTTGAATTATCTCCTACAATTAACAGCAAATATTTTTAAAAAATGCTTCCTAGTCTTTACTCTTTCCTCTTTATTTAAAACTTCCAATCTGAGCTTTGCATTTCTGTATGTAGTTCTAAGGAAACTACTTAGTCAGTCTTCTCCTTATTCTCTATATGGTTAAACCTGTTGATCAATTCATATTCTTTATATTGTTTCAGCCATGACAAAAGATTTAACTTCATCACTTTCTTTTTCCTGAAACACTTGAGCCTACTTCCTCTTAGTTCTTTTTCTATCTTACTGGTTGCCCATTTTAATCTTTATTGTTAGATTTCTGTAGCTCTAACTGTAGACTTCTCTCTCACCTATACTTTACATTTGGTAAGTTAATCGTGTCTCAAGCATTTAAACCCCAATGCATGCAAAATATATGCATGTCTCTCTTAGTATCGCTTCTGAAAGGTAACTTCCCACATTGGTTATTGATGACTAGTAGTTCATAGTATTTAGGTATAACATTTCTTGTTACTTTCTTTTTCCTGTATGTAAATATAAAGTACAGGGTCAATGTTACTAATAGATTATTGTTTTCCGCTCTCAATTCCATGATAGTCGTGATTCTCTTTTGATCTTTCCCAGGAACTCTGGGTCAGTGAAGAAAAAAGATAGTGAACAAAAGCAGAGAGGACAAAATAATAAAAGAAAGAAATTTGGGGAACCTGTTGATTCAAATCAAGAACTAAATAACTTCACTGGTAAAACAAGAGATATTTGATGTTGTTTTGGACCAATAATTTTAAATATCAACCAGTATTAGGAATAACAAATCCACAGGTGATAAGAAAAAGTGACCAAGCCTAGTGAAATTTTAAATATATAATATATTCATGTAAATAGATTTTCTAAATTCCAATAGGGTAAAGATTTTGTGATTATGATAAAATTTTAATAGCTTTTACTTTTATAATAAAATATAATAAAAAATCTATACATGATATCCTAAATTCTTAAGTGAAATTGCATAAGCTTTTGTTGTTATGCTTTGCATAGCTGGTATTCATGACCTTGGACAGTTCTGTCATGATTTTCATGTCTTCAACATTTTTCCACGAGAGGGAATTTACACTGAGATTCAGTTGGTGAAAAAACCCATCTGCCAGCTAGCTCCCGTGTTCATTTTTCCCTGCTTCTGATGACAAGTTAAATGCTCCTCAAATCTTCAACTCCTCAACTCCTAGTGTTCAGGGAACCTCTGAGCCTCCGGCTGATGGAAAGTCTAAATACTTCCTCAGTACTGCCACATCAGAATGGCATTGACTGCTTTTTGCTTTGTTTTGTTTTGTTTTAAAGAGGAAACAAACAAAAGCAAATAATGTCTGATCCAGTGGTCTCCATGTACATAACTTGCTACATAGATGTATCATTGCTGTAAAAACAAATATGGTGCTACCAGTTGGTCCTGGACACTCAGAGATGGTGGTTGACTCTTGTCCCTGTTATAGCAAAGCTGTGGAAGTCTGCAGATTGGGCTTTCTCTTACCTGGGATATATGCAACATGTATCCTTTAGCATATTATTTTAATTGTGTATATTGCTTGACACATTCCACTTACTGATCAACAGAGCATCCTGTTTGATTTTAATTAAATAAATACTGTATCTTCAAGTGAAAAAAAAAAGCAAATAACAAGAACAAAAACAAAGCAACTTAACATAATCAAAACGGGGCAGAATTTCAAAACAAAGAAAATAAAATTAACAATCGTTGCTCTATTACATATTACTATCATCAAATTTGTTGCTCAGATTATTGCAGACAGCAATGTGCAATATAACAACTATGGTTGAATACCTTTCACCTTGTTCTTGTAAATGTGTATCACCTATAATGTCTTATCTATTACTTTTATATTCTCTTTAAGATAAACTTAAAAATAAAAAGTAAAAAGGACAAAGAAAAATAATTAAGGTTGATTGAAAGGAAGAATGAATTTTTAATTGTTTGATCAGTCTCTTTTTAATGTATTTAGTACAGGGCTCTAGGATCTCAGTACAAGTAGGTCGGACTTGTAGTGGTGCTCCTGTTTTCAGCCTCCCAAGCACTGAGATTGCAGGCACACCCCGTCACTCCCAGTCTCAATCTCCATCTCAGTGTGCCCCTGGGGCAGGGTTGGCACAGCACACTGGGGATTAAACCCCAGCTGCTGCGCCCTGCCTCAGCAGGTGCTTTAGTCCACTGAGCTATCTGGCCACTCCTTTTTGATCAATCTTTCTGATACCAATTTAAATGCTGCAGACCCAGCCATTTCATCTGTGTTGGCAAGATGCTGCTCATGTAGTCATTAGATTCTTTCATATTTCTATCAAATTATTCTCAACAGAGAAACAGTGTCCCTATAATGTGCCTTTTCTGTTCTTTGCACATTATGCAACCAAAAGAGGGCAACATCTAACAATAATTGATTTGCCCAAAAGAAGTTCTTTTATTCTTGAAATTATCACCTGAATGAAGGGGAATAAAACAGATTATCATAAGACCTAAAACTATTATGTAGTCACTCTTTAAATAGGAGTTTATTTTCCCCAAACTCCTCTGTCTACCTGTCTTTCCTCTAGCTCCACGTAGTCTATAATTGCCCATCAATATTTCCTCTCTCTTGGTACCCATGTTCATGATTTGACCTCATTCTTTCAAGTTCCCCAGAGTCCAGAGAACAGTTGATCATCATTTCTATTAAACATAAGCAGCAAAATATCTAGGATGGATGGGAGGGTGGTGGACAGATTACCAAGTGTGGGTTCCAATAATGTAGTTGGATTCCTACAGCACTTTTTACTAGCCACATATATTTAAGCAAGTTTTTAGTCCATTAGGTACTACAAATCAATATCCCCAAATTTCTCCCAAAGTATATTTTAAATACATATATTGGAGTGATATACAGATTACACAAAACTTATACAGCTGTCATTTGGCAAATTATAATCATTATGTTTGATTTTATTTACCATCAAGTGAGTTGACAAAATATTAAGAAAGTGGAATTATTTTCACAAAATCATTGTTAGGCCATTTAAAATTAGACTCTTCCCTTCATTTGCATTTAGTTTCCCCCAGAGATTTTGTTTCCTATCTATCTTACCTTGTCAGATATTTTATTGGGTTTATTCTGTATGTTTGAAGCCTCAGATTACCAGTTCTGGTATTACTAATAAAAAGTCTGAATTTAAAAGATATTTGCAAATTTTACACTAAAACTATTAGGCTGTATATGTCTTATAAAATGAAATTGTTCATATTTATAAATATGTTAATTTTGTAACACATTTTTGTTTCTAAAAGTACACTTCAAAAAATATAAAAATCATAAATATACAAAAAAATTTAAAAATCAATGAACCAACCAAATAGAAAACCAGTTCAGCTTTTGACATATAGTCATCTGTAAAAACATATATATATTTAAACAAAATGTGAATTTGAAAGGTATATAATTTTGTAACCTCCCCTTCCATTTTAAAACTTTTTAAAGAAAGCCTTAATTGTTTTGGAGAACATTTTCATAGCATCATTTTAAAGAGCACAGGGCATTCACAAAATAGATATATGGTAATTTATTTTACCATACTCTTATATTGCAAGCTTGGCTATTTTCCATTTTTATTGCAATAAACAGTGCTGCATTGAATACTATATGCATAAATCATGATGCACATTCTTAATTATTTCTTTAGGATAAATTACTAGAAAGGAAATTGCTGTGTGAAAGTATAAGTATATATTATTTATTTAATGTAACCTAGTTTTTAATCATAAAGAAATAAATGCAATTTGGAAGTGAGTACTTAAATACAAATAAAAGAAAGATTTGTGAAAATGTTACATCACACCTGACATCACAATTGAATCGCAGATATCACTAACATTTAAAAAATTTCCCAGAAATTTATTGGGCATCAGGTATATTAAAATATGCACATTTATTTTTGAAAGAGTTGTAAAATATTTTATTCGACTGGTCTTATCTTTTAAGTGATTAGGTCAGTTTTTATTTTTATAATCAGCGTTATGATAGATATTTTTGTACAATACTTTGAAGTTTGAAGTACAAGTGATTTTATTTAGAGTATTGAATAGCTTTCCAAATAGCTTTAGTATTCTTTTGATGTGATATATTCCTATTCTTTGTCTTGACAAAGGTTTCTAAATTTTAATGGTAAGCTGATTTCTATTTTTAATTGAAATGATGAAACACCACTCTTCTGCAGAGTAATATTTGATTTGTATATGCTGTCTCAATATTTAATTAAATGTAGGTCATCACATTCTGTAATCCAGGTTCTGTCTACATTCATAACAACACTATTGAGGTCAGGAAAATATCCAGTTAATTCTTTTCATTCATTTAATAAAAGTTTAATGAGTCTCTTCTGTGCTAGACCCCATTCTACATGTCAAGAATGACCTCAACAAGATGCTTACTTCTAAAAGGAGATACACACACACACACAACTGAAGTGCAGATTGTGAAAGGTATCAAGATAACAGAAATTCAGGGTAGGAGAATGAGTACCATGTCAGAGTTAGTTTAGTTCTCAAGTAGGGAAAGCCTTCCAGGCTTGATGATGTGCTCTGAGAATTAGAATTTGTTTAATCAGTCTTCATATTATATGAATCTTTATTCTTAAGACAGACAATATAAAAATTGGTGCCTTTAAAATATGGTTAAATTAGGAGATTGGCATTCTAATGAATGGGGTTCATACCCTTATCAAATGGACTGCAGAGAATCTGATAGCTCTCTTCTATCATGGGAGGACACAGGGAAAACACCACATTTATGAATCAGACATTGTAGCTTCACCAGACATGACATCTGCCAATATCTTGATCATGGATCTTAGGTTTCAGAACTGGGAACAATACATTAGTATTTACAAAAGATCACCCTCACTCTGGTATTTTGTTATGATACCATCAAGAATATAATACCAACTCCTTGTGTATGTATATTTTAAAAGCTGGGCAAAATGATATGTAATGTTTTTCTATGAATAAATGATAATTGTTTGAATTCAAAATCTTAACAAAGAATGATTTAAAACCAATGAATGTAATGGGGAGATGGCTCAGTGGAATAAGCACTTCCCTGGCAAGTGCAAGGGTCTGAGTTCAATCTCCAGTTCCATCAAAACAAAACAGAACAAAACAAAACAACAACAACAAAAACAAAAACAACAAGTGAGATACCACTACATGCCTGGCAGAACAATGAAAATAAAAATTAATGACAGCAATAAGTACTAGTGAGGAGGATGGGCCATTGGATTGCTCTACACTGTTGAAAAGAGTATAAAATGGTACAACCATTATGGAAAATACATAGGCAGTTTCATTTAAAAATAACCAGTCGGGGCTGGGAAATAGCTCAGTGGCAGAATTGCCTGCCTGGCAAGCCTACTGTCGTGAGCTCTATTGAGGTACAAAACAAACAAACAAACATACAAACAGAAGCACTGGCAAATTTCCTACAAACCAGCAATTTTGCTCTTGAGCATTTTTCTAGGAGAAGTGAAACTTACTGTACTACAGCAACCTTTGCATAAGTATTTGTAGAACTTCCATTCATAATAGCTAAAAACTGGTGCCAGATGGGAATGGTGACTAGTTAGACTCTGCCACAAATATATCTGTAATAATTCTTAAAAAAATGAATGAGCTAAGTGCCTGCTTAGGCAAGTGCAGGAGCTGGGGTTCTATCCCTGGCACCACATGCTGTGCCAGACCAGCGCCAGTGTGCACTGAGCTGATAACCAGGTCCAGCCATGGTGGCAAGTGCCTGTAATCCCAGCGCAGAGGTGGCTGAAAACAGTAGGATCACTATGAGTTGGAGCTATATAGTGAGATAGTGCCCAAAATACAAACAAACAAACAAAACCCTAAGAATCAGGAATGAACAATTTAAGTATAATACCACTTTAATAAATCCTCAGGGAATTTTGATTCATGCAATAAGCCAATCCTACAAGGTTGCATGCAAAATGACTGCATTTATAAAATATGTGCAGATGACGAAATGTTAGAAATGAAGAATAACTGGTGGTTGGAAGTTAAGGAGCAGGGAAATTGGGCTGGTGCTTGGAGAAAAGAAATTGTGTTCAACTATGAAAAAGATCACATGAGAGAATTCATTCTGGTGTGAATCCTTAGTCTCCAATGTCCATGTGGATATTTCTGCTATGATATTGCACAATAAGGTTTTGCAAAATAGGATAAATTAGTAAAGGTTGAGTAGAATCTGTTACTTCTTCATAAGAATTATACTTTTTTGAAATAAAAAAGTATGAAACTAAATTTATAACATCTTGCATAGTATCACTTCAAAACGCACTCACTTTTCATGCGCACTAGAATGCTACCTCAAATTGTGTCTACTTTAGCATTTTCAATGATGAATATTTTAATTTCTAACTATTCAAACACACATTTGCTTATTAAATATAATGCCACCACTCATATCTCTTCCAAAAAATTAATTTTTATTAATTAATAAAAAACCAGGATTTTTATCTATGGGGCAAGGGAAATGGCTCATTAGAATAAGCACTTCCCTGGCAAGTGCAAGGTCCTGAGTTTAATCCCTGGTTCTGCCAAAAAAAAAAAATAGAAAAGATTTTTATCCTTACTGCCAGCCAGATATCTCAGCAGATTAAAGCACCTGCTTTGGTAGAGCTCAGGCGGTGGGTTTTAATCCCAGGGGATGCCATACTGGCCCCAGCCCTGGAGCACACTGAGACAATGACTGAGATTGGGCATGGTGTCGTGCACCTGTATTCCCAGAGCCTGGGAAGGTGAAAACTGGAAGATCACTATGAGTCTGATCTGTGTAGTGAGATCCTGTAGACACTGTCATAAACACATTTAAACAAAAGATTTTTATTTTCATCATTATTTTTCGTAACTAAAATTTTTTATGATAGTACATATTTTTCAAAATAGTTTGTAAAATGTTTCATTTCCAATGTAACCTATACAAAACAACAACGATAAGCTGACTCATTAAAATTATTTTGTCCACGAATAATAAAATAAGGAAATATAATGTACAAAAGAGGCCTTGAGCATTTTTCAATATGAAAACAAATTAAAATCCTTAAACAAATGACCTTTGTGAATGTTTAATGGGATGCCCATGATCACTTTCAGTGACTTTTAGAAGTTTGTCAAGAAAGTTTAATTAGCATAATTTCCTTATGGGGCAATCATATCACTCATTAAAATCTGAAGTATGCATTTAACATCTCATTTCTAATAAGTCAAGCTTATCATGTAAGAACTAAAAAATAATTGTTATACTCATGTCAATTGCAATATCATTAAGTGACATATGATGCGGTTGTAAGGAGAAAAGATACAATGACACCTGGATTTGGAGACAAATTTATTTATATGCACAGGGACTGGACAAGATGATGCCTGAAGTATGATGCCCTAACTCTGGTGATGGCTTACAATGGATAATCAAGCAGGCTGTGTACAGGAAGAATGACTTCTCAAACTGAGTGACCAGTCAGGTATCACAGTGACCAGCCCTGGCTAAGAGACAGAAATAAACAGAACTGCGGCAGAAACGATTTCCCTGAAAACTAAGAAAATGAAGTTCACTGGCGGTGAAGGGGGAACATTTTCTGTCACAATACATCTTCTAAAGGGAAAGTTGCCTATCGTTTCATAGAAATAGCTACATGAACTTTTGTAAATATTACCTTGTAAATGCCACTCTTACTGGATCCACTAGCAGTAACCTTTATAACTCTCTTAATTCATATAACAAAAGCATTTTTGAAGTTCATGGACATCGTTTCATATGCAAACTTTGCAATTCTTTTTAATAATTTAGGTCGTATGGAAAAATTTTATGGACTCATACTTTTTGAACTGAGACACATTTTCCTGTGAGCCTACAAGCATTTGCAAAGTTCACTGGTTTTCTGCTTTTCTGTTGTTTTTTGGTTGTTCAGCTTCTCTATTCATGGTCAGGTTTTAGATCCTTAGTCAATAATATGTAGGTCTAAAGGAAAAGTACGGTGAATGTTACACTTAGAAATTCAAAACAATAAATGACAATACCTTCATTCTTCCTCAGAATGCTCTTGTTCACTTTGAACACCCTTATCCCATCATCTTAATACTTTCTGAAGTAGTTCTAAAACTTATCATTCACAAGTCTCCTTAGTTTTCCTGTTCAGGCTGTCTCCAAATCCTGATTTGATTGAAAACAGTTATCTTACTGTTCACTTTAAAGTTTGCACTTATATTTTTCTTTATTAGTACATGATTACAGCACATAGTTTTTACATTTCATGTGAAGAATTGACACATGTATATAGCATACTTTCTATATACTTTTATAATTCTTTTTTCATCTTTCTCTTTCCCTCTCACCATCTTTTGATTCCCTTCCCATTTGAGAATGTGTATTTCCCTACTTATTATTTCTTTCATTTTCTTTTAGTTTGTGTTTGTCATATAAGAGAAAGTGTGTTATATATATATATTTATTTTAGGAAGAGCCAAAAGGTACACAGTTTAGGAGCCTACCTTTTCATTGGATGGAATTTAGGCAGAAGCAGTTACCATACTTTGGACCATTTCCAGCTTGCAAAATGAGAAAAAGAAGGGAAAGGCATAGTGTAGGGTGGAGGTAAGGGAAGAACAGAGAGTGGAGGGAGAGAGAGAGAGAGAGAGAGAGAGAGACTACATTCTCAAAATCAGAACTTAACATCTTATTCCAAATATAAAATTCTTATAATGATATTCCAATATGCTGGCAGGACATGAGTATAATATTACTACAGTAACTTTAATCATTCATCAAACGAAAGATTTGACTGCTGAGGTGGCCAAAGCTGCGGCATCATCCAGGTGTGTATGGATCCAGCTTCCACTTCACTACACAAAAAGAGGCTGAAAACAACTGGCAGAACTCCAAATTTAACTTAAGAATTGACTCAGTTTTTTTCTGGAGAGAGTTTAAGAGCTGAGCTGCAGGCATTTTTTATATGTCTGGGGGCGACCTGTTTTATGATTGCAAAAAAAAATATGCTTTTATGCACAATTCAAACATGCAAAGAAGAGTTTTAAAAGCATGTTCTGTGCAAATTTATACCAAGTTTTGGTGCAGTTTAGATGTAAATTTAAGGATTATCTTCATAATTATTTCAAACTTATTTTCTAATTTTCTCAAAGAAATACAATTAAAGCAGTAACTTCACCCCTGTAGTATCAAACTTCACGTTGAAAGCAATATTGAAATTTAGTGTAAAATTAATATTTGAGTTGGTTAAGAAAAAGACAAGAACAGTTGATATGTAGACAACTGGGTCACTGAAATAAGGACAGATTGGAAAGATATGGAGCAAGACAATGGTCATCTCTGTGATCTCTAAAGTAAGTTTGTCAGTCAGTAATGTAGCAGAGACTACGCCTTATGAAACATGCAGTCAATTTGTAGTGCAATCACATAACAATGAAAGTAAAAGTTGAAAAGGGGAAAATTTAATGTAGGATTTTCACAAATTCTCCCTGTGGAATTACTTAACTCAAGTGGCTATAAATAAAGCATGATGTCAATTACAACTTAATGAAGTTAAAATATATAAATATTGGAATAAGTGTAGTGGTTTATCACTTGTCTCTACCAAGTTTTGCCATCTGGATTGTAGTTTAAAAATTAAATTCCAATAAATGTTTCAAATAACAAAACTTATTCATACGTCCTAGTCTATGTAACAGCTTTGATGGGCATCTGTTTTTGTTATCTGTTGCTCAATACCATTTACCCACACAACCCAGTATTCTTAAACAATAGGTTTTTGCAGTTCACTTTGTGCTGTGAATTGCTAGGGCTCAGCTGGGCAATTCTCACTGGGGGCCACTTATGGGAGTGGAGCTTCAGTCCCACTAAGACTCACTTGACTAGGACTTCCCAGATTGTTCATTTTCAAACTGGCAGTTGGCATTGGCTATTGGCTGAAAGCTCAGACTAGGCTTTCAGTAAGTGTCTACAATGGTCTGTCTGAGTGGGGTGGGTTTCAGAACACAGCATCAATTTTCCAAGTCACCATTGCAACAGTGAGTGTTCCAAGTGGCTTAATCTGAAGTTGTAAACCTTCTGACCGAGATGTTGGTCATTCTGATCATTGTATCATTGTGTCTATAGCACTCAGTTGGTCAAAATGAGACACAGCAGTTTTCAGCCAAAAGGAAAAGAAAAGGACAATGTAAGGGTGAGAATACTAACAAGCAGGGCTCGTTGAACTAACTAGCACAGCATGATGTACTGTTCTCTCTCTCTCCTCTCTTGTATAGCACATATATTTATATATGATATATAATTATATACACTATCATAATATATTTTGAGAACATTTTTATTAGTCAAATAGAGCTTGTTTCCTTGATAACCCACTGAAACTGAAGTATTTAAAGAATTCTTCATGCACACAGTTGGGTTAATTCTTGACAAAACAGTTCTTTAAAGGGATGTTCTATCTATTGCCACTTGTTTATTTTATTTATTTACTTATTTATTTTTTTTTCTTTTTGAGACAGGGTCTCACTATGCAGTTCACGCTGGCCTTAAGCTCACTTTGTAGCTCAGGCTGGTCTCGAACTCACAACAATCCTCCTGCCTCAGCCTCCCAAGTGCTGGGATTACAGGCATGCGCCACCATGCCCAGCAGTCACTTGCTTAAAGGAAGATATTTGCTTTTTAAATCCATTTGGTCAGTGAAACACTTTGAATGCAAAAAGGGTATTTTGAGTTTTCCATTATTTTTCCACCTTATGCAATCTCTATTTATTGTGCTTTCTTCCCTTCCCAAAGAGCTCTAACTGAGGTAACAAGAATTAAGAATCATTTTTAAAATTAAACAATAGCCCAGATTGGGAAATCACCCACAATTCCTAAATCAGTGCATTCATCATATCTTTGATCAGCTTCTATGTGCTAATAATGTACTAGGTGCTCTCAACTTCCTACCTAACTGAATTTTCATGATAAACCACTGAGAATATTAAGCCTATTTTCAAGAAGAACTTAGCATATGTAAAGCAAAAATCTCTTCAAAACCAATAAAAAGTATAGTAGAGAAATGCACAGATGGCGTCCACATGAAAACCTACATAGAATGGATGTGTGAGCTTTGGCTCACTTGATATTGAACTATTCTTTCTCTCAATAGCTTAGTTTCTCCAGTTGTTTTCTGAGACACTTCTCAGACTGAGTCAATGAAACATGGAGGTGTTACTCTCTGCTGTGATGGCTTCTCTCACATTGGCGACTGCCTTGCTGGTTCTGACTTTACATAGTTGTCCATTTCTGAGGCTCTCACACCAACTGTTTTGTGCATTCAAATGATCAACCTAATAATGATTTCATCATTTGACTCTTCTCCCTTTGTATGTCGGTCCAGTTACATTCCATCTGCCAAGTGAGAAGGCTTCTCACCTGCACAAACTGGGTCACCTACAACCCTCCATAAAAACATGGGTTCAGAATCTTTGCTGTGTTTTTTTACCTGTCTGCTGTATGAAAAAAAATCATGCTTTTGAATGACTTTGTGCTGCTAGTCAAGCCAAGCCTGCCTGCTAGTACCTTTGACAATAATAGAATCTTTAATTTCATATACCTCCCTGATTGTCATTTCTGTGGCTGTTTTGGAAGTGATCCTTGAAGACTCTTCAGTGGAGACCTATTTATTCTTCCACTTACAACAAATATAAAATGTCGGCTTAGAGAAGGAGACTTGTTTTCTGATTGTTGCTGTGCCAGTAAGTGCAAGCAAATCTTCTTAAAGCTATGTTAAGCTGTCCAAAATCCTTGGAAGAGGAAAGAGAATTGGGCTTTGGTTTTTTGCTAGCTAAGAACAGAATCTGCTATGCTAAGACTCAAGTGTTACCAATTCCAGTGTTTAGCCTCATATGACAATCTTAAACTTAATTTCATTTTTCAGTATGATAAAATGAAGAGTTGGTGAAATCAAGAGTCAATCCCAGTGATAATAGTATCTAGCAAAAGGAAATCTGGTCAATAATAATACATCAGTAGGGGCAGTGAGATAGGTGGGGGATTAAAAATGAATACATCAGGGTTTTTCTGGGTTTCACGTCTCTTACCTGCTTTTATTACTTAATTTTTGTTTATTTGTTTTTGCAGTATATGTAGGTTAAGCAAAGTTCTATGGAGCCTAGTTTTAATATAATGCAGAAAGTTGAGTGCATGATTTGGGGATAAACAATTTGGTCTTATTAAGCCATTTTCTAGGGATGAGCACAATTTCTCTGTATAGTGTCAGGCTATATAGAAATTGAGTAAAACTCCTTTTAACATTGTTACACAAATGTGAGCAAACAACTTTTATACAGCACCCCTGGCGGTAACCTGTCTTTATTATTTTCTGGTAGTAGAAAGAATAACCAGCCTTAATGAAAAAGTAACTTCCTGAGGTTTGCAGCTAATTTAGTATTTTTATTTATTTATTTTTTATTTTATTGAAGTACAAATATCAATCAGACAGTTTCAAGACACCTTAACAAGACAGATTCAATAAATTAATACATTGCAAACTGTTTTCATAATGTTTTGGTATTGTACAAGGTGCATATATGATATTATATTTACAGATATTATTTTAGCAGATGCCTCTTATCAGTAAATTAAGAGTGTAGCTGCTTACTTATTTTTTATACATGAATTATATAAAAAATTCAATAATTATTTTCCTAATTGATGACCATAGTACTAGAAGCCGACATAATATCCTGTCCAACTACCAGTGCAGATCTTGCCTCTCATAGGATTATGTAGAAGCACAGCGTTATCTACCCCAACTGTATTGTCTATACACACACATCATGATTTTTCTTTCTATACCCCTTCCTTTGTCTACACCTGTCAAAGGTGGGCACTCTATTGTCATTCAACCAACTTAGGTGCTTGAACTCGACACCACAGTCCAACACAGTTCAGCATTCCACAACGATAGTGAGTTATTCAAAAAAATTGTCGACCATAGCCATTTACAGCTCAGCTTAATATTATGGCCCCAGGATGTATACTTCATTTTTATACTTTTCTGCTGGATGGTTAAGACCTAGATAGATCAAGACTTATATACCAACACATGAACTTTGTATTTCTTATGTGGTCAGTGAAGTACTCTCAGGGTTTATCTTGTAGTCCTGTACATTATTCGGTAGCACCCAACTATGTAAGGCAAATCTTAATGGACATGAAAAATGTAATGTTTAAGAACACAATCTTAACAGGAGATCTTAACACACCCTTATCTCAGAAAGATAGGTCAACCAGACAAAAAATTAGCAAGGAAGTAGCAGAACTGAACAAGAGCTTGGAACAAATGGACCTGGTGGACATATACAGAGTGTTCCACCCAACCACAGCTGAATACACATGTTTTTCAGCTGCACATGGGTCACTTTCCAAAATAGACCACATATAGTCCAGAGGTCATGCTTAAGTATATGCAAGAAAATAGAAATTATCCCATGCATTCTCTCTGACCACAATGCAATGAAATTGGAAATAAATGACAAAAGAAACCAGAAAAACCCACTAAATTCATGGAAACTAAACAACACCCTACTCAGCAATCAATGGGCTGCAGAAGAAATTCAACAAGAAATTCAACAATATCTACAATTCAATGAAAATTCAAGTACAACTTACTGGAATTTATGGGATGCGATGAGAGCAGTTCTTAGAGGGAAAATAATTTAGTATTATGAGCTAGTTACCTCTATTTCCTCTTTCAACAAACAATGTTTTTACGCATAGCTGTTGTGTGTGACCACTAGTCCCCTATACCATCCAAGGTAGAACTATTTACCTGTAGTTTTACAAACAGTAAAACTATAATAGGCTAAAGACTCTTCAACGCGACATGTCAAAAGAATTAGCATGTAAGGCAGATGCTTCCCCTGAAGCATTTGAGGCTTGGGTAACCTGAACAGAATTTAGCTCTAAAGTGCAAACCTGAAGGAAAGCTAAGAGTCAAACAAGGTGAAAAGAAGTAAAGGGGAGGAGGGGTAACCTGCCCAGAGGCCCCGGTGTACACAGGATGCGTGAGTGAGTGGGGGAGAGCGTGACGAGCCTGAAGCGCTAGGAGCTGGTCAGCCGGCCAAGGCATAGCAAGCGGTGGTGAAGGGGGCGCGGGGTTGGTCATGCTGACACTGCAGCACATATCCATGCTAAGTATTTTAAATTTTATTTGAAAGGTCAGGGATGTGAATGAACATTTTTAAGTGAAGAAAGTACAAAGTAGCTTGACAATGGAAAAAAAAAAAAAAAGAAAACATGTATCTCACAAATGAAAATGGGGAGGATTGGCAAGAGATCTCAGTGGTCTAAAGCGCCTGATTAGGCAAGTTTAGGTAAGCGCGCAGGGATTGCGACTGGTTCCCCACACCACATGCCATGTCGGCTCTGCCCCCAGGGGGCTGAGCTGGCCACACACAAAAAAAAAAAAAGAAAAGAAAAAATATTTTCTGGCTATTTAACTTTCAAGGCAAGTGGATGCTTAGGGAACAGTTATTTATCAAATTCAACATGTATAAATTGTGCATCTACTCCATGTCAAAATTTTGTTCAATGAATTAGCAATAGACAAATCCTTATCTTTATCACATGGAGTTTATGTTTGTAAATGAATATGTGCCTGGGATTTATGCTGCAAGAAAAATAAACCACATGATTAGAAGGTGGACAATGAGTGATTTAAAGTCTTATTTTATAAAAGGTTGTCAGAGAACCGTGTTGATCCTGCCCAGCGCTTGTCTGTGAATGCTTCTTATGTGAGAAGCCGAGCTGTGACGTTCACGTATCCATTCATCCAATATTCATGAGCAGCCCCTGTGTCACAGGGGCTCTGTGTGACTGAGGTAATGGCATGGCAGGTACAGAAGCTGGAGAGACCAACCCAGCACTCCCATGTAAGCCATGCTAAAGGTTAAAAGCGTGGAAGTTTTTCTCCGAACAATAGAAAGCATTGTAATGTTCTAATTCAAACTTTCATGTGATCATATTTGAATTTTTAAAAAGATCATTCTGAGTAAAGTACAAAAATGAATTAACAGAATTCAATGAGTTCTTTTTTACATATTTAATACAAAGTCTAGAGGGTCTCTCTACCCAGATTGGACTCATAGTGAACCTCCTGTTTTCAGCCTCCCAAACTGGTATTACAGGTGCACAACACCACAGTCAGTCGCAGTTGCCATCTCAGGGTGCCTTAGGGGGTTGGACAGGCATGGCACGCTGGGGATCGAACCGCTGTTGCTGAGCATACCTAAGCAGGTACTTTAGTCTGCTGAGCCATCCGGCCTGCTCCAAAATGAGTTCTTTTTAACTGAAGTCAAATATCTATTTTCCTTGCTTAGCCATGAGTAATGATGGCAGAATTTCTTTTCATAAAGGAAAAAGTCAAAACAATGTTTATGGTATGCTTTGTGGATTTTATTCTCTCAATTATAAAACAATATGCTTGGGTACAAAAAGAATCGAATATTTAAAAATTAATTGTTAATAAATCCTTCAAATTCCTACTTTCCTTATTTTCAGATCATGAAGTAATAGAGGAGTATGCCCTTTCCTTTCCAGGGCTGGGCTTTTTGTAAAGATAGAGATGGAGTGTGTTAAAAAAGTGAACTTGCCAAAGGAATCTATGTGTCTTTTTATCTATAACAGGAGCCTTTTGTTCTAAGAAAGTGTAATATCGTCTTTAACCATGATACTTGATTGATAGAAAATATTCATTTTATCATCAGACAAACTGGATGTATCTTTGTTTTTACTGGTAACTACTTTTTATATTCATATTTTATGTATGTAAAATGTTAAAAATATTTGTTTGTATAACATTATGCAAGGAAATATTTTAATGCAGCTTTGGCCACATTAAAAATGGCTTGCATGCCATATTGCTCAGATGGCATATTTATGAACCAGTTTTCAAAACTCCATATGCACAAATATGAAATACAAAGTTGTTCTCCAAATACTAAGAATACAGCTCTTTCTACATTTGCTGCTTTATAGTGCTAACATTCATCTGCATCTCTAGATCCCAAGATTTGCAAATGAGATAATTCTGTTGCAGCATGCTGCCAAGTATAAACAGCTGGCTGTCCTTGGCAAACAGAATACCATCTGAGCACTTAATAGAGCCTTTCCTCTAGAATGTCTTTCATCACGAGGACTTAGGCAGGGACAGTTGCTTGGCATGTTTCAAATGTGTTAGTGTCTAGAGTATTATAGCTCATATATTTTCTTCATGACTATAATGAGAATGATAAATTTCAATTTTTTAAAAAAATATTTATTTATTTATTTGGCACAGAGTCTTGCTACGCAGCTCAGACTTATAGTGGTCTTCCTGTCTCAGCCTCCCCTGTGCTGGGATTACAGGTGTGCAACACTACTCTGGGTTTTGGTAGAGCACACAGCAAGCCCAGGGTTCTGGGGCCAGAGATGGAGTGGGAGTATGCAGTGCCAGGCATGAAACCTGGGTCCTTATGCTTGCCAAGCAGTCACTTGGACCACTGAGCTATCTACCTATCCCAACAAGAAATTAATACTAAGGCCCTGTGAGATGGCTCAGTGGACAATTGTCAATGGTAGCTACTGAGCATATGCTGGGTATACTGAGTCAGTGATGGAGTTTGGGTGTCGTGGCACATGCCTGTAATCCCAGCATTAGGGATGCAGAAAAGAGGAGGACCACTATGAGTCTGAGCTGCATAGTGAGACTATGCACACACACACACACACACACACACACACACACACACACACATCCCTAATGAAAATAGAAATTATTATTTAAATACTATGAATACAATCTTATGAACCAATATGAGGATCATTTCAAGTGAACTCTGAATTTTTAAACAAGCAGTACGATATGGTGTTACTATCTTATATTATTTAAAAAATAGAATAAAGGGGCCGGGGGATGGCTCAGTGTAGTAAGTCCTTGTACAAGATCCTGAGTTCAATCAATGGTTCCACCAAAAAAAAAAAAAAAAAAAAAATTGTTCAATGGAGTTTTGAGGAGCCACAAAGCTTTATATACTAATATGAATATGTACTAGAGGGAGATTTTCACCATCCATATGTTATAAATTATAAATAAAATTAGCAAATTTTTCACTAGGGGTCCCAGAATTGCATGTATGGAATATGTCTGTCATTCTGAAATAGAATGCTCAATTCAGTGTTGACTACTCAGTGTATCTCAGTGGTGGTGTAGAGAACATCCTACGGCTTGGGTTGCCTCTTTGCTCTTCTAAGTTCTCGACCCAGTGCAGATCAGAAGAACTTCTTGAAAAATATCCTAGCTCTGCACTACACAGTACAATATAATACAGAACAGTACAATACAATACGGTACAATAGCTAGAATAATACACTCGTCAATGGTAGCTACTGAGCACACGAGGCTCAGTAGGTGCAACTGAGGAAATGTAGTGTAAATTAAAGAAATTTATATTAATAGAAAGAACTTTAAGCAGTAATGTATGCCCATTGAGTAACATATTGGACACACATGTCTGCACCAGAAAACGGTCTTTCTCCAATGGTGGGACACGGGACAGTACTACAGCGCTCGTGCTACAGTCAGCATGGTAGGAAGACATTAAGGAGGGGACATCCACAAGGCAGTTGCTCTGCAACCTGTTCTCACTTACCTCTGGATAGATGACAAACTGTCTTAGAAGTTGCCAAAGATCCTCTAGTCCCCCCTAAATACTCAGCAGGGGTAGCAGTTTATTTGTTTTTTTTTTTTTGTCTTTTTGAGACAAGCTCTCACTATGCAGTTCAGGCTGGCCTTAAGCTCACTTTGTAGCTCAGGCTGGTCTCGAACTCACAGCAATCCTTCTGCCTCAGCCTCCCAAGTGCTGGGATTACAGGCATGTGCCACCACGCCCGGCAGGGGGTAGCAGTTTATTTGGGGAGAATCTTACTCAAGTGAGCAATAATCATCTTGACTGAAAATCAAATGTTTCACAGGGAAAATATGCTTAGAGCAAAGAAATTACTGTTGATGTTTCAGGCATCTCTTGATGATATTTCAAAATGGTGTTTTTATGTTGAAAATTATGAATTATTTATCTTGCCACAAATATACTAATTGTTTTGAGTGTTCCACATTTACTTTAACCCTAAATGGTTATCTTACATGGTAAAATGGTATACTTATTATTTTAATCATTTTTTTCTTCTTAAATTTTCACTTCATGATCATTACTTATCTGAAATGTGTTTACTAAGAAAATAGAAAATGTCAGCAAACAGCAAATAGAAACATTAAAAAAAAGTCTGAAGAGATAAGATTCTCTTGTGAATCCTAATTGCTGAAATATACTTGAAACATTTAATAATAGTAAAAATAACTTGCCATAAAAGTTAATATATAGCAAGAGTGTATCATGTTTGATACTAACATTACTGAATGAATTAAAGTTTTTAATTGATCCACTAAATATGTGTCATTATGATTTATGTTTTGCAGGTAACAATGCTAAAACTTAAAGATGTGAATTAAATCTCTTAAAATGACAGAGAAAATAGAGTGAGTGGCACATGGGTCTCATTTTTCACAAACATTTTTTTTTTCTGTGTTTAGGACAGGGTCCACAGGGTCTCACTTCAAAGATCAGATGAATAGTGATTCTCCTGTTTTCAGTCTCCCAAGTACTGGGATTACGGGTGCACACCACATGACCAGTCTCAATTGCTGTCGCAGAGCCCTTCACGGGAAAGAACAGCACAGTGCACTGGGGATCAAGCCCCGGCTCGGCCTGAGCAGGCACTTTAGTCCACTGAGCTATCAGGTTGGCCCTACCACAAATGCATTCTTAATCAGAAACTTTAGGTACATCTAAATTTGACATCCTAGTTAGATGATTGAAAACTTTCTGTAGACAAAAAAAAAAAAAAAAAGGCTTTGCTTAAGAAAACAAACCGTTGATGAAAAGCATTAACTCATGCACTATCAGTTGACACATATGTTAAAATACATGGTCATGTTTTCATGCTCATCATTTGAGTACAACAAACCAAATCTGTGACAATCAAATAGATTATGCTAGTGCAGTTGTGATACTAGACAGTCTGAAGGATGCAGGGGTATTTTGGCTGCTACCCTCTGTTCAGGCTTTGATTTACCTCAAAGCTGGAGGGCACCACATGTCCACCTGCCAACTTGGCCATCTCTGAAACGAGTCCATCTCTGAAATCATTGTAAAACTACTTCCAGAGAATCAAAAAGATGTTTCCTCTATTCCTTTTGACAAGAAGTCATTACCAGTAGCTTTGGGGAAGAGTCAGAGAAGCTTCATGGAAAGTACAAGGCCATTATTTACTTTCCGTACTTGGCGCCAAGCTCTGAAAGGACAGATAATACCTTTTGCTCTGAACAGTCAGTCTCATTGTGACTCTCAGCCAGTTTTGAAAATACAGGACTGAGCCCAGAACATGGATGGCATTGTACACATTGTTCTCATTTTCCATCTACTTGGGATTTTTGTTCTGAGATGAATACTGACCTTAGTATAATATACACATTGCATTAGACTGGACTATCTTCTTTTCAACTTTGACACTATTTGAGTGAGGGTTTGCTGCTGGTTATTTCATGATTAGGAGAAGACAAAATTCAAAGTAGTTTTGGTAATATATGTTTGAAACAGGGTGAAGGAGAAGAATGCAGAATTTTTTTCCTGTGAGTAGATATTGCCTTTTTATTTTTAATAATTGTCTTTCTGAAAAACCAGAGATAAACAGCACTACCATATGTCACTGTCATTGTCATGCTGAAAAGTGCTCTAGAGTTTCATTAGATTCACATGGGATTTAGTTTTGATTTTCAGTTTGGATCTATTACTTATTCACTTTAGGGAAAATCCTTAATCATTATGCCTATACATTTACCATTCTATATATAGGAATACTAAATTATTTTCATTGTAAATATCAAATGAAACACTAATAAAAACATAGAATTGAAATTATTATTTTATACTTTAGTCAGGTGAGACAAGTGTCAGTTTTTCATACAAAAATGCTTACATTTAACATTTTTACTAAAATTTATTTTTTTAGTCTTTTTTAGTTTGAAGCATGTGAGAATATATGTGGCTCTGTACTTTTTTTCAATTTTGAATTAAAAAATCTTACCATTGATACTGAGTTATGGATAAGACAACATCATGGTGATTAATTTCAACAGTTGAAGGATCACAAAATTGAATTTTGTGAAAAAAACTAACCCAAATCCTACTTTATCCAGATTATTATACGAAGTACAATTTTTGCTAGTATAACATGTCATTAGTGATTTTATCCATGATCTTTATCTAAAGGATTAGCAAGAGGGAAAGATACTAACATCTGTAGGGTTACATCAATATTTATTTTTCTTCTTGTAGTTTTTATACATATTTAAAATACACAGAGTAAATGGGCAAATCAATGTCACATGTAAAGATGTTCACAGAGTTTCTTTAGTATTAGCAATGGAAGTATGAAAGTTCTCAAAAGACACTAAAACCTATTGGAAAATTTCTTTTGCTTCTTGGTACGAACACTCATTATTAATCCAAAAGTGTATCAGCTAAAATTATAGAGCTTTCTAGTAGATGCAGTTCACATATGTGAGATGGTAAGTTCTATTTGTGACCCTTTTCTCCAAGAATGGGCACTTATGGAAATTAAGATTGCATGCAAATAAAAGGATATGGTTCTTATGTTACAGAGAAGGTTTGATTGAATGAATTTATTAAAGGAGGTTTAAAATAAATTCTGGATGAAGGAGGTAAGACTTGTGTAATCTAAGTAGAGGTAGAGTATTGTATCACAGAAAATGATCCAGTTAAACATACATAACTTTTGTATCTCAATCTCTCTATGTTTACTTCTTTCATTTTGACATACACTTTTACAACAAGTTGTTTGAGTGCCATGTATACTGGTCAAGCAACTGAGGTCAGCTGATGTCATAGATAAGTGTTTTGGACAATGCTTAGCTTTGGAACACCAGAAAGCTCCATGCAGCAAAATGCAAGATAACAACTGGGCATAGTGAAATTGTTAAGTGAAGACCACTTTTTTAAATGCACTTGTTCATGTAGCTCTTTGCAAACTAGCTTGTTTATATGTCCCTTTGGAACATCTAGATAAGCAATATATCTTTTTCATACAGATCCAATGTGCATGCTTGTGTGCATGTGTAACTGTAAAAGGTAAGGGCTCAACTTCTCAGGTTGGTTTTGTTGATGTATTTTTTTTAGGGAAAGGTCTACAGGGTGTTCAGGGTCTCACTTCCAGGCAGGACTCATAGTGATCTGCCTGTTTACAGCCTCAGCTTCTTAGGTTGTGGTGAGCTTCTCTTCTCATTTTGTGCCCTTCGTTTTGCTTTGTTATGGACTAGAGATTGAATTCAGGACCTTCTCAGTGAATTATATCCCTACTACTTTCCTGTTTATTTTATTTTTGAGGTGAGGTCTTACTAGCTTACTCATCCCAGGCTGTGCTAGGACTTAGGATCCTTCTGCTTTAGCCTCTCAGGATATGGATGTGTGCTTCCATTTTATGCTCAAGTTTTCTAACACATCAATACTTGTTTTCTCTCTCTCAATGGTCTCATTTTGGCCCTTTCCTTGTGATTGTCTTACTACCTTTTCCATGCTGTTTAATGGGCCAAAAATTTCATTCTAGGTGAGTACTACTTCAATGCCATAAGTTATGTTCAAGAACTCCAATATAAATGATGTGAACTAACCTAAATATGCACTACAGAGCAGGTTCTATGTGGTGAGAATGAGAACATTCTTAGCTGGGCATGGTGGTGTATGTCTATAATCCCAGCACTTGCCGGGCGTGGTGGCGCAGGCCTGTAATCCCAGCACTTGGGAGGCTGAGGTAGGAGGATTGTTGTGAGTTCGAGACCAGCCTGAGCTACAAAGTGAGTTTAAGGCCAGCCTGAAGTGCATAGTGAGATCCTGTC
>PVKA01019706.1:0-41595 GCA_004027165.1 Ctenomys sociabilis
ACACACACACACACACACACACACACACACACACACACACATACAGAAATACGCTTCAATCTATTGTCAGTGGGACTAAGTTGTGGTTTTATACAGAAGCGCAATGGCTTGACAAATAGAAATATTTTTCATAATTTTATTTTTTATGAAACTTTCATAAACTGACAAACTCTGTTCCTTTCTTTCCCTAAAAATTACTTTTGTATCCTAACAAGATACTATTCAAGTATCCTAACAAGCATGTATTTTATATTTTTCATGGACCTTCTTATCAAAAATTGGACATAAAATCTAGTATAAGAGAGTGGGAAGGTTGAGGAGATAACTCAATGGTGTAAGCATCTGCCTGGCAAGCACAAGAACCATGGTTCAATCCCTGGTACCGCAGGCTGTGCCAGCCCCACCTGGACCCTGCCAAGCGAGCCACTGAAACCAGGTGTGGTGGTGCACACCTGTAATCCCAGTGCTGGGGAAGCTGAAACAGGAGGACCCCTACTAGTCCAAGTTGTGTAGGAAGGCTCTGTATCAAATACACAAATTAAATAACAACAACAACGACGATAGATAGATAGATAGATAGATAGATAGATAGATAGATAGATAGATAGATGATAGATAGACACAGGGATATTTGCAATGGGAGTCAAGAATTTGAGTTTTATTTCTTTTGTGTACCAATTATGTGAAATTTGGTGTTAGAAAAATTATAAAAATAGTACCTGACTTACTGTGGTAAATAGGCAATAAATATAAATCATACCATACATATTAGCTACTTTTTATATCCTTACTATATTATGACTATTATGTCTATCATTTGTGAGGAATTTTCAGAAATGTCACACATTACTATTTCCAGTAATAACGATGCAACTGTTATTACTGATGGAACGATCAAGCCTGGTCGGAGGAGACCACAACCTGACATTTCTGGATTTCAGCAGAGTTTGGGGACTTTTTTTAGACAGCTCTTACAGCTGTGACAGAATACCTGTGAGACAGAAGGAAAGATTTATTGTGGCTTGTTGTCATTTCAGAGGATTTGGCCGGTGATCACTTATTCCCATCTCTTGGGCCTGCACTGGCACAAAACGTTACAGTGGCGCTCAGGGAAGAGGCCTGCAGCCGGAAGCAAAGGGGGAGGGGCGAAGGCGTGGCCCTCACAGGTGCACTCCTGGGCGCGGAGGTAGGGTGCTTGCCGAGAATGTTTGTGTACATTTCAAAAGGTCATTAGTTCAATCCCCAGCTCCACAAAAAGAAGAAAAAAGAGAACACAGCCCTAAAGACAGAACTTCCTTCCACTAAACCTCACTTCCCAACTCCCAAGGGCACCATTGACTGGTGACTAAGTCTTTAAATATTGGAGGACGCCCCAGATCCAAACTAGAGGAGAAGGGAAAGGGAAAGAACAGCTCCTGACTCAACAGTAACTATGTTATGTACACATGCACACACACACACAACACAGGCAAGCACACACACACTCCAGAAACACAAGCTACTTGTGCTTGTGTTATGTCTGGCAAAGTCAAAAAAGTGTTGTAATGATTAACAGACAACAGAGAAATTTATGTTCCCATCTGACACGGGGAAAGGATATGGCAGAAATCAAAACACATTATTCTGAAGAAATTTCTCCATTGTGGAAGACACTGACCTTCTCAGCCTGAGTTAGAGCAATGACTTTCTAAAAGTAGTGAATTTACTCTGAACAGTGGGATTTCATTGTGATATGTGTTTGTTTTCGTTTATAATTATGTATGAACTTGCAGAAACAGGCCCAAAATATCATTAGTGTTGGGGCAAGAAGATAAGCATCTTTTCATAACTGTCAACCATGATATTTTGAGCTGAAATTCTTAGAGCTTCACTAAGTATTAAATTTGTTGGTTTAGCTATGGGCGATTGGTTTTCCAATTTTCATTCCGTCTTGCAAGACTCTTCCTTTTACTAACCCTGGCTCCTACCCTATTTTTGTCCTGTCATTCTTCTTTCAGTGGAACTGTGATTCTGAGCTCGTTATCATTAACTATGCTTTTCTAGTAAATTAAGCAAACCAGTTCGGCTCATGAATAACATATCTTTAACTGCTTTCTTTCCCATTTGTTTTTAATTTCTATTTATGTCGCAAGAAACTTGCGAAACAGTGTTGGAGGAAATTTTTATACCAAAAATGTATTCCTAGTGATGTGTTAGAAAAATCATACACAGTATTTTTTCCAAATTGTCTGTTATACAACTGTTATATGTGTGCATATAGCATTGTCAACCATTTGTGGAAAAGATGTAGAATTAGTACTTCAAATTATGGTTTACGTAAACATATTTCAATACTTCTTTCACTTAATATTAAGCATTATCTGATTTTTAAAATATTTTCCATGTTGTTTCATTCCTGATATTTTTCCTACACGAGTCCATTCATTATAGTCTTAAAAATGCACCACAAATTTCCCTTGGAGCATGACATTACCTGTCATATCTATGGCAGCTAGAGAATTCTGAGGTCATAATCTTCTACCAGTTTCAGCCAAATTAGATCACAGTGTACACACACAACAATGCTTGATATCTATAAACTATTAAAATTCTTTAGCTACTTGATGCTTTTTGGCCTCAAAAATAGAGACCCAACTGAAATACATATTTAAAATGTATTTGGTAGCTTTCAAGAAGATTAAATTAAGCTTCATTAATTAAGATTAAACTAACTTTTTATCCTAGGTTTCTGGGATTAAGAAAAAAGAGATTAAGATCTATGATTCAGGAATGCATACTAAATAAAGTAAGCAGTCCATAGATGCTATTTTTATTTTGTAACACAGTAGTAAAAGTTGCCATTACTTCTTTTAAATTATCCATTGTAATTTGTTTAAGAATAGTCTATGAGAGCGAGGGAATTGAGACAGGAGTTTGGACAAACAAGTTTGTTAACTGTCAAAAGACGTCCTAAGGGTCCTGTGTTTACTTGACAGAGATCATAATTTATCTCCTTTCATACAGCAAAGATCTTCTCCATTCTTTCACTGCTTCTATTCTTGACCTCCCACTTTTGGTTGCAAACCCTTGAGAATTCTTTAAAACACATGGTTCTACAAATGGTGGAGTGTGACTCTTTCCCGGGTAATAAAATCAAAACCAGGATTTTTATCAAGTTAACTAGAAAAGGCACCATCAAAGCGTTTTGTGCATGATGAAGTATTTTTTGTAAGTTTAACATGTGAGAGCCAGTGTGTGTGTGCGCGCGCACCCGCATGTGTGCATGTGTGAGTGTGTGCTCTAGGTCTCTAGGAAAACTATTTCTGACTTTGGGTCTAAGCCAAAAAATGCTGTCTGGAGGCTGTCTGGAGGTCTGTACTGCTTCACTTACAGGCTAGATTGCACTCAGAACTGTCCGATGTCTTCCAGTTGCACTTAATATTAAATCCCAACTCTGTACCACAGGCTCTAAGGTTACTGATAATGTGGTCCCTGCTGAGCTCCATAACCTCACCTTAGCACAGTTCCCTGGTACAGTGCGCTCTAGCCCCACGGCTCTCTTTGCTGAACTCAAAACACAGGAAGCTCCTTTCTGTTCCATGGCTTCTTTAGTTGCTGCTCCTGTTATTTAGAAGAAGGGCTCAGATCTGTGAGTGCTTGCTCTCCTCATCAGAATGGTCTTTGCTGACATGTTCTTGGCTCAAAGATGCTCTCTAGTTATTCAGTATAAACTGGCCACCACCCCAGCTCTAGTCCTCTTCAGGGCATTGGATGTCTTCACAGCATGAGGTCCACACCTCACTACTTTGTCATTAGTTAATCTGATAACTACTTGTAACCTTTCTCTCCCTACCCAAAACAGAATGGGAGTTTCTTACAAAGATCGGTAGATGAGTTAAAATAAAGAACTCAGAAATACATACATATATATATATATATATATATATATATATATATATATATATAACTTTAGCATTAAAGCTAATAAGTGAAGGACATTCATGTGATGTCTACATCTAATAGAATAATGCACCACTAGCCATCTATTTGCAATTCATTTTAAATGTAATCATGGTTAATAATATGCTGTGTTTAAATATGCTAAAAAATGTTATTTTTTTTGTGTCCTCGTCCATGTAACTAACATTTAGGGCACCACACAATGAAGCCTCAGTAAATTCTCTTTTATGGTTTCTAGGTTCAGTTAGATTGTTAATGTTGGAGAGGGGGCTTCTACAACAGTTAGTAGCAATCCAAACAAGTGGCAAAGGGGAATCAGAAACATCTCAAAAGATTCTAGGATTTTTTTTTATCATTATTCTTGATTTGGTTGATATTTCACATTCTGCGTATTTTCTATTTAGCTGTTTTATAAATTTTTCAAATGAATTCTTTAACCAGATACCATTTGCTGCTTCTTTTAGCAGACCTCTCTAACAGACAGTCCATGAACTGAATCTAGCTGAAAAGTGTCTTCCCTTTGACCTGCATGAGATTTTTGATTTGGAAATCAACCTCTATGAACTGCTAGAACTCACATAAAAGTTTGAATGTGTATCTGCTTTGGGTAAATCTCATGACAAGGCACCTCTGATTGCCAAGGAGCTGATGAATTTTGTGGTTTGTCACTGTGCACATGGTACTGAATTGTTTTACACACAGATGTATTCAGACGCTTATATTTTCTGTAGGTATCTTAGAGGATTTGGGGGGACATATAAATAGATCCTAGCTGTAGGAAAAAGATAGCAGTAATTTGTAATTACTTTCAAATGAAGACTCAGGTTTTCAATAGAACTGAAACACATCCCTTGTTAGTTCATTCATTCATTCATTTATTAATCCAACAAGTGTTAACTGTTTCCTAATATGTGACAAGTTCCACTTCAAATGGTAAGCATACAACATATATATATATATATATATATATGCATATATATATGCATATATATGTATACATATATATAAATGTATAGTCTATATCTTCATAAAGCCTAATCATTAACTTATGGATACAAAAAAGCTAATAAAATGAAAAAAATTAAGTTTAATATGCTCTATGATACTCATGACTGGCAAAGAGAAGCAATGTGCAATATGTCTGGCATCTGGAGGCAGATGAAACTGCTGAAGAAGTAACTGGGGAAAGCATTAGTCAAAACAGAGTGTGGAAAATCCCTGAGAAGGAGGAAGCAGGAGTGTCTGAAGTGGACCTTCTTAAAAGGAACATTTTAGGTAATGAAAAAGAGTAGTGTACATGAGACATCTGCCTGGTGTATTCAAAGGCCACATCCTGCTATTTAGGTTAGGACAGACTGACTCAGGAGACGGACAGAAGACAGAGTCTAAGGTGCAACTAGGGGCCTGACTGTGTTTTACAGGCCACTCTGCAGACTTTTGAGTGAGACAGAAGCCAGGTTTGAGCAGAGGAACGACATGATCTGACTTACAAGTTTTAGGCGGGGTGATGTGGAAACATAGCAGAGGAGACCAGGAAAAGGCTTCTACACCCCTGGATGGGTAGGAAGCCCCTTATCCCCACAGTGGTGGTCACCAATGTGCTGACAATTGCTTACATTCTGGTTGTATTTGAAGGAGAGAGCGAATGAGATTGCTAAGGACGGAGATATCTGCAATCAAAGCAAAGGCCCAGGGTGGAGATAGAAATGCAAGGATTTTACTATAACAGTGGTATTAAAGCTCAGAGATCAAGTAATGATGCAGCATTACAAGAATGAAGGCAGACAAAAAGCTGAGCAATGGAAATGGAGAAAGTCTGATGATTTATACTTAGATTTAAGCACGAATAATTAAGCACCCTATCTCATTGTCTCTTGAAGGTGTAAGGAATTTAAAAATATCAGCTTCGTAAGGAAACTGAGTTCTTTGATGTATGGCTTAAACTGATTTAAAAAGTCCTAGAAGGAATCTTGGAGAGTCCAAATTTAAATAGGGTCCGACGCTTCCTCCAACCTATTATTTGACCTACATAATCTGCCTCTCTTGATGATATTTAAGTAATAAGAGGCCACACACAAAGACTGTTCTCTAGAGTATCCAAGGCTCCCTGGATGTTGAACAAGTTCAGAAATTGTTAGTATGCCTTACAGCTGAGAAATGCCAATGGGAGGCGGGGGCACACAGGCACTAGAATCAGCCTTCTCAGATACATGTTTCATTAATAAGAACTAAAAAACACAGAGCCTTGGACAAGTAAGTTTACCACTCAATGTCTGTTTTGTCATCTCTAAAGTTTGCATAGCAGGCTAGAGAGATAGCTCAGTGGGCTAAGCATGCGGCGGGTTAGTGCAAGGACCTGAATTCTATCTCCATTACTGCATGCCGGCCCCAAAACTGGGTGTGGTGCCATATGCCTGTAATTCCACTGCTGGGAAGGCTGAGACAGGAGGATCATTATAACCCTGAACTATGAAGTAAGATCCTGTATCAAATAAATAAATTTTAAAATAATAATATTAAAGTATACATAGAAATTGCTGCCTATGAATAGGTTTGAAGGAATTCAATAAGATAATCTATGAAAATGCCAGTACTAGTGCTTGGCCTAGAGCACTGTACTGTGCTGCTAAGCAATTCTTATCACTATGGGATAGTGCTAAGTCTAGGCAACTGCCTTCTATTTCAGCATTAACTACTAAATAATATAGCTACAAAACAAGAGGAGCAGATGCCGGAGGGTGCACTATCACCCTTTCGCATGCATGCTACTGCTGCAATGTGTTGTTTTAAGTGTGTCATTTTCCATTTCTGAAGACAGGAAGAGTTTAATGCATTGATATCATGTTGAGGGAACACTTCTTTTCAGAGTAATCATGACCTTTCCTCACGAACCCTGCAAAGTAACACACAGAGTTTGCGCGTACATTAGGAGAAAACAAACAGCTACAATGACCTGTAGAGAAACGCATGGCATAGAATAAAAGGTAGGATCAGAAACTCAGGTCAATTTACATAGGAAAATTGCATCACAAAGAGTGGAAGAAAGTTGTGCCGAGTGGTCCGCAGAGCCGAGTGGTCTGCATCCCCTTAACCTTCGCTGTCCTCCGGCCTTCTCAGAAGCCCTCCCCAGAGCACAGCTGCCAAACCCTTCTCGATCCTGCCTAGAACGTGCTACAGTTATCTGTCATATTGTCTCTTCAGTCACCATCAGCTCCTTAGATTGGGCCTGAGTCTTCCTACTTTCATTTTTGTTTTAATTTTTGTTAGTACATGCTTGGGACACACGGTCCTTACACTCCTTGTGGGCAGCCGATACGTGTTCCTCATGAGTCTTAATTCTTTTTAAGAACCCCTTCATCCTCCACCCCACACTGCATTCCATTGTGTGGCTCCTTTTCCATTTGCAGAAGACCTGATCCTATCACCTTGACTCAACTCTATATTTTGGTTTTCTCGTACAACAGAAGCCATGCAGTGTTTAAGTTTGTATTCCTATACTTCACTTAATGGCCTTAAGCTATGTCCACTTTCTGTCAAATAACTCAAGTGTCCCCAGCTTGCAGCAGAGTAGTAGTGTTCTACTGTGCATAAGTACTACGTTTTCTTTATTTATCCATCTGCTGGTGGACATAGGAACTACTTCCAAGATTTAGCTCATATGAATTAGACTGAATTTTCTTCTTCACAACACCAGTGTTAATGAAGATTTTTAAAGTGTAATATAGTTATATGTCATTGTTGAAGCAATACCTCCATTTCCACAAGATACATACTGGAAGGAGATAGGGAAACTCTTCCTGTAGCATGTGTAAAGTTCATGTTTTGGGCATACATATTATCATATGGGAAAAGATATAGAATCTCTGATAAGGTTGGAAGACAAAAATTCTCATTTTAGAATTAGCTATACAGCCTAAGGCAACTGATTGTCCTAGCATAGCAGAAAGGATATACTTTCCAAATAAGAGAAGTGAAAAAATAAAAGGAGATACATTATAGAAAGTACTTGGTCTATAACACTCAATAAATACTAATGATTGCCATAAAAATGAGGAGAGAAACTTCTCAAATAAAAGAATTACAAAACTGTAATCCTAAAACTGTAATTCTCAGTTTTCAATGTTTCTAATATAAACATTTAAATTCCAGCATAATATAAGTGACAAAGAGACTGATTCTCCAAACTGATAATTTATTCTGCAATACTAGGTGGCTGAGATCTGTGATATGCATGCTATGGTGAACCAGTACAGGTTCACTGGAGGAACTTGGGGCAAGGGAAATCTCCAGAGGTGAAAAAGAGAAGTCCCTGTAAGCTCTTAGGAAATAAATCTCACTGGCTACAGGAGCACACTGCCATACTCGGTGATTACTCACTTAGTCATCCAGGCTGTTGCCCAGGAGACATTTTTATATAAGTGACTTACCAGAACATTTTGTGGTTTCAAAGAGTCTTTGTAATAATTCTTCTCATAGGCATAGGAACATAAGGACCCACCCTTCCATCATGCCATCTAGGCTCCATTTTGTTTGGGGGTTGACATAAGAGACTCCATTTTGGAACTGACATTTTTCACAGCATGGATTCTAAAAACCACAGAACACGCAGTAGATGGTTTACTACTTGTACAAACCCTCTTCTCACAGCCTTGTGCTGATTCTATTACTTATCTTTACTCTTTCAACCCCAGGAAACTACATTTTAATTACATGTCAGAAAGGGTAAAGTAACTGGCCCTTGGGAAGAACAGTATCTATGTCAAAGTCTAGTCCCCAATTTAGGCAAAATTAAAGATGTTTAAATCTAGAAGTAAAAAAGAAAACAATTTCTACCTCAGGAGCACATAAAACATATAACCTCAAAGTCTGGGAAAGAGTAACATACACATCCATCGCTTCAATCTTAATAAGAAATCAGTCGTTCAATCTTTATAACTTTTCTCTCAAACTTCCTAAACTACACATGCCAGGCAGATGGGCTGTGGTGAGGAAGGAGAAGCATGTCAGGATTCTGTCACTTGCAGTCTGTCATTTCATGCTCCATGACTGCTGGTCTGTATGTAGCCAGGTCTTCTATGCAGGTATTCAAAATAATGGTAGATTAGAAATGTTTCCACTAAGAATGTCTTTATCTTCTCTTCAGCATTATAGACCAGTGTACAGAAGTAAGAAAATATTTATTGGAAAACCTCAGAATGATTGAATAAGTGAGGGAGAATCTAATGAATAAATTACTTCATTAATCCTTTCTACAAAATCAAGATTCTTAAAGTTGATAATTTTAAAAGAAATTTATTGACCATTACTTTCAATTTTAATTTGTAAGATATAACCAAAATGATTCTGCAAACTGATAAATTCTTCTGTAATACTGTACTTTGTCACTTGTCACCAAAACATATAAAGAAAGAGCAGTGCCTGCCCAATGAACTCTTTATGCTGGTTTCAGAGACAGGGATGTACCTCAGTGGTAGAGAGCTTGCGTGGTGTGTATCAGGCTCTGGGCTCAAACACCAGCACTGAAAATATGATACCTCCAGGTTGAATAATCAAAAAAAGAAAATGAGATTGACAACAAAGTTGATAATGCTTTGGAATTAAGGGATAGGCGTGCTGATTTGGGATGTATTCTTTTATGTAAAATGTTCTAGTGTACATACATGTCTGTGCAAACATACATATATATAACATAAATCATATTTAATAATTTTAATTCTCAAAGATAAAGAGAAATTTTAGGAGCGAAGAAAGCTTAGCCAATAAAACATGCCACAAATCCCAGAAATCTTCAGAAATAAAAGTGGCAATCATTGGCTGGTCATTACTAAAGCTTTTCTGCCATGGAACAGCTGCAGTGCCTCAGCAGCCTATGTGGGAAGAGCTCACTCAGTGGTTTCATTTATTGTTTAGAAAAAAGGCATATTTTTGGATTATTCACACTCTATGAAAATTTGGATGCAATGTTATATTGAATTATATTTCGCTTACATAATCTCTTTCTGGATATTTAATGTATATATAATACTCATATCAAGATGATCTTCTGGTGCCTGCCAAATAGCTCAATGGATTAAAGCAACTGCAAGCAGGCTCAGGGGTCAGGGGTTCAATCCTTGAGCCTGCTGTGCCAGCCCCACCACCAGGGGGTGCTGAGAGGGCAACTGAGACTGGGCGTGGTACGCGCCTGTAGTCCCAGCTCTTGGAAGCTTGCAAACAGGCAGATCACTATGAGTCTCACTAGTAGTGAGACCCTGAACACCCTGTAGACCCTTCCTTAAAATA
This sequence comes from Ctenomys sociabilis, assembly GCA_004027165.1. Lineage (NCBI taxonomy): Eukaryota > Metazoa > Chordata > Mammalia > Rodentia > Ctenomyidae > Ctenomys > Ctenomys sociabilis. The sequence continues at coordinate 10,222 of PVKA01019706.1, forward strand.
CAAAAAGAAAAAAAAGATGATCTTTTGAAATATCAGTGTAAATATACCAAATTTGTCTAATGACAGTTTTCTTCCCCAACTACAATATTACTTAAAATTGAATAGGTTAAAGTATATGAACTAAATAAAAGTATGTGTGCAACCAACTATCTTATAAGGGTAACCTGATATTTTAACCAAATTGAGAAGATTAAATAATAAATAACAACCAAAAACAAAAAGTCAGGTGTGGTGGCACATCCCTGTAATTCTATCCCTCAAGAGGCTGAGATAGGAGGATCACAGATTGAACCCGGACAGTTTAGCAACTTAACAAGAACTTGTCCAGAAAAAAAAAAAAAAAAAGAAGGTTAGTAATAAGCAAAAACAAAATTTTCAGAAGACTTGAGAGGTAATTTGGCATTCTTAAATTTGTAAAAGTTTGCATTTTAAAAATCAAATTCATTATATTCTGAGACAGGACAAGGGATAAATATCATAGGTCACATGTACTGGGAAGCACATAACTGCAGATTATTCCAGCACATCTCACCCAGGAGAAGTCATGTAGACAAGGTCCTGGGTCCCCTGAGCCCCACCCAGTGCCCTGGGCCCAGAACTGAGCCTAGTTTTGTGCAAGTATTCAATGCAAGTCAATCCTTTTTCCTATAATTCTCTCCACCATTATATTCATTGTTACTGTCCCTGAGTCAAGAATCTCTTACTCTCAAATCTCAGGAAGAAGAAGGCATCCCTTTTGTACCAGATATGACAAACACCTTCAAAGCATTGATTTATTTTACAATGAATAAAAATTAATGATAGTGTATATCAAATTGCAAGACTTTCAAAGCAATATTTTTGCAATGCGCAAATAGTACTGAACATATACTCTAAGAAAGAATTCACTTATACATGACCTATCATCTGATCACACAGCAAATCTCATGATAGTTGGACTCTATCTACCATGTAGAAATATGTTTTAAAATTTAGAGTACACTTGAACTCTAACTCATAGTTGTTTTCTCCTTTCAGTTTTAAAATAACAACCATTGGTCAAAAGAGAAAGAGAAAAATGTAAACATTTTATACATGGTGATGTGGTGTGTTATTCACTATTATTAGTTTATGCTAAGATGGTAAAAAAGAAAAGCATTGGCATAGTGGACGCCAGCATATATGGGACAGTGTAGGGGACAGAGCTGTGGGTGGTGGTAGTGCTGGAAGGATTGCCGAGCTAGGGTGGTTCCCTAGTTCTAGGGAGAAGAGAAGCAGTGAAACTGATGGCCACAATAGCCATCATTTACCAGATGAAGCTGAGTCCTAGGGCCAGATCAAAGTCCACTGCCAAGAAAAAGAAAATGCAAGGTCCTGATGGAGAAGCACAGGGACAGGGTAACAGTGTAGAAGTAGGCAGGAAAGAAAAACCAGGAAGAGATCCAAAGTTAAAAAGGTCACAAGTCCAGCCCAGTAGCCACATGTGGGGACAGTATTAGTGTGCAAAATTTTGTTCTGGTGGACGTTGTTAGGGTGGACTCAGATCAACGTCTTCTCAGGAGGACTCCACATCTTATTTCCTGTGTATCTGCACATTTTCTAGAACTGTTCTTATAGATTTCAAAGAAAACCAATTTGTCTGCTACCTTCTGAGCAGAAACAATACTAAGAAATCAGATAACCCCAAACACCACTGATCTCTAAATTTTTGTATTTCTGGCAACTTTTCATTTGTCTCTAACATATAAAATAAATTATGAACAGATGATTTCTATCAAACTCATAATGATCAGTAAGCCTAATAATGTTTAGAATACAATTCTTAAGAGAGTGTATACTTAGGAATCAAGTTTTTGCCATCATAAGGAAAGCTAATTCTCACTCTTAAAATAAATTTGCATGTTTTAGTTTATATGAAGCTATTTGATGATTCCAATACAGAATTTCCAACTCTCCATGTCAGTACTTGTTGCACTTAGCCAGTGCCCAGTATGAAAATGTTATAGAGAATTAGTGTGCAAGGTAAATTCAATGTAGCTCTCCTCAAATTCCTCCAAGGCAGGAAAATGTTCAGAGCTACACATATTACCCTGAGTAAGTAGACAGTAGCCATATGCTCATTCATATACACACCTGAATAACGAATGACCAAAGCTTAGAACCTTATGAGATGATAACTTTCCCTGGTCCACTCATTGCCCTGATCTGACTGTGATTAGGACCACAAAATTATCCAGAAATCCAGCCCTTGTTCCCTAAAAATGTGTTCAGGATTTGTAAACCCCTTCTGTAGCAAGGTCTGCCCTTTTTCCTTGGGTATTTATTGGCTAGACTTTAGTCTTAGATTCATGTCAGCCCTGTTAATTAAGAAAGAGATTAATTATCAGCCCTTATCCAAACCACTCCCGTGACTCCGGCTGCCTGATTCTTCCTCACCACAGTGGAAAACCACAGATGTGGCCACCAGCGCAGGCCTGTCTCAGTTTCAACTGATTTTCAGCCATTTATTGATCTGGACTTGGGGCTCCAGCCTGCTGTCAGTTCTGTTCTTCTTAACATGATGCTGCTATAGTGCCGTCAGCCCCTGCAGGGCCCCAACATGCATCCAATGACCATTCAAGAAAGTTTTAAAATGTTTCAGTAGCACTCAACCAAATCCTGGCATATAATTAATCCTGAATTTGACTAGGAGAAGACATGTTAAAAAAAAAAAAAGTAAACAGGTTGAAAACTTTATTCAGTCACTTGGGGAGACTGCTGAAAATCCAATTTCAATAGATGCTATCCATTCCACACTATTTCACTTGTTGAATGGTGAGCTTTTTTTTTTTCCTCTTAAGTGGTAGTTGGCTTAAAGCCATCATCCCCATTAGCTACATAGTTGGTGAGAAACAGTGGAAATTTTTTGTGTTGCTTATCTGGAAATCCTGCTCTCCCCAGCTATTCATGGGTGAGTCAATGTTTTTTGTTAATTCAACTATTGCAAAAGTCCTTTGTTTTGATGATAGAAAAGAATTCTCTACATTTGATTCAATGGTATATCTTTAAGCTAAAGTGTTCCAAGCTATAGCTATTTTTTTATGGAAATCCACAAGCTTGATACAACTATGACTTAAAATTGAATTTATAATAATCTTCTCAAAGGGCTCTTCTGTTAATGTTTCATCCACATGTCTCAGATTAATTCACAGAATAAAGCAGGAAGCAGTGGCATTTACCAAAATGTAGCTTGAGTGAAAATCCCGCCTGTAATATAAATGACCACATAAGACAAATTCATTCACTTGTCTGTCCAGGCATTGATGGGTACTTAGCATGTCCCATTCACTTTACAGGCACTCAGAGATAAAGCATGAGCAAAACAAATTAAAAGCTCTGCTTTCTTGGTGCTTACAGTTACATATCTAGAGCATAAGTTATCCCAGCAACGTACAACTGTACAAGCGAAAGATACTCATATTAGATAGTCCTCTGTGCTGAAGAAATGCAGCAGGAAACAGAGGGGCTTGGTTCTCACCAAGGCAGGAAGCAGTCATACTAAGGTGGTATTCTGTCGGAGATCCAGAGACACGACAAGTGGAGGTCATAGTGTACCTGTGAAGTGAACTTTCCAAAAGAAAGATGTGCTGGGAGGGGCATGAAGATGACTGTGTGGGGCCAGCAGGGAAGCCAAGGGTTTGTCCTTTATGAGATGGAGCAGAGGAACTCAGCTGAGGTCAGAGGGAGTGGTGACACTTAGGAGATGGAGCCCCACAGGCCCATAAAAACCTTGGCATTCACCCTGAGTCATGTGGGAAGTCACTAGAGGATAAGAAGAGAAGTGGAACTGGATTGATTCAGGTTTTCAGAGGAAACAAAGGCGGTTGGGTGAGTGAAGGGCTAGAGTGCGACAAGCACTCACAGCAGTGTGTCTACCGCCTGCCCCATCAGCCTCAGTTAGAGGTGCGATAAGCATGCTTCAGGCACAAATGTATTCTTAGAGGGAGTGAACCTGACTCGCTCAGGGACTGGATAGGAAGCGGAAGTTGAATATCACCATTCCCAAATCTTCTCATTGTGATAAAGCCTCTAACTGCTCTTGCAGCTATCCTTACTCTTTTGTAGACAATGACTATGAAACCTGGACTTGAAACCTAAATACACACTTAAAGACAAGGCCTTCTAATCTTCCAAGAAAGATCTTAGGGAAGTTGTTAAAAATTTGAGGCAAAACAACCAACAGATACCCAGCCCCAGAGAAAATATATTACAGAAAAGCAAAGAAAAAAATTAGCATAATCCTGACCAGGATCTATATCAACCACAGTGATTCCTTTTCAAATGGCACAAGCTTTGATTAAAAATCACCCGTGTTCAAGCCACGTGTATTAGTGCATGCCTGTAAGTCCAGGACAGTGGAAGGCTGCTGCAGCAAGAGGGTTTCAAGTTCAAGCCCAGCTTTGGACAAACTAGTGATAGGGAGAGCCTATCTCAAAATAGAACTACACAAAGGGCTAGAGAGAAGGTAGCTCAGTAGGAGGCCCTAAATTCAATCTAGGAAAAAACATTGCATAGGGATTGTACACCCATTGTACAGCAATTATATTGGGGGAGGGGTAAAGGTATTAAGTAGAAGAGGAACAATTTTTGAATCCAGAGGACTGGCCAAAATTTAATTTGACAAAGAAAAGAACTTGGAATTAAACACTTTTGCTTCCCTTTTAAATTGCATTTGTATTTTCCCTCTGGCAAACACAAAGCCATATTGACTGAACTTTTGCCTATACTTTAATTTGCTAAGCCTATTCCAGTCTTTACATTGTTGACATGTTCTCTTTAATCCTTTCAAAGAAGACAACTTCCAACATTTTAACTTAACATTGCTTTCCTGAGTCTTTCACATCTCTCAGCTTTTAGCACCACTGTTTGATAAATTATACCAACTGCAGCATCAGACTTCCAAATGTACTTGGTTTTAGCAAAGACTTCACACACTTCTGTAATCCGTCCTTGGCCATCGTCCCCGATGATTCAACATCACTTTATTAACAGCTCCTGCTTTGTAAGCACAGTCCTTCATGGCCTCAAAATCAGTGTTCCCCATTTCTCACCATGTGAGCTGCCTATAAACACCGACCTGCACTTTGTTTTAAGATTTGATTACTCAGCCTCCCAAGTTTTGGACTGTCATCAGACCCTCTTTCAATACAAGTGTTTCTCTTTTTATCCTTTTAAATTCCTCAACCCCAGTCACAGGCTCCTTCTGTCTGGCTTGCTTCATACCAGTCAAAAATGTATAATCAGCCTTCCAAAGATCAATCTTACCAACCATCCAGGATGACCTTTTACCTCATTAACCTTGCATATTTCGTTTCCTTCTCTGGGCACAAGTTCTGCTTCAGAGACATATGTTTTCCCACTTCTGTAAAGAAACAAATTCAACACTTTTCCATGATGGTTCTGTAATTCTCCTGTCCCTTTATCCCAGTTGGATCTATGCACCCTTGCTACACACTTTCTGGTCTCTGAAGGCCGCATACACACTCCCAGGACACATCTGCTGGGATGCTCGGGAGATAGAGCTGGCTCTTCCACAGGGTCTACACACCATGTATTTGAACTTGTCTCCTTCAGAGGCACAAACAAATTTGGGCCTTGAAGTCTCACTGGCTTATGCTGCCTCCAGCCCTCCAGCCAGTTCCTTCTAGAGGCTGGGTCCAGATTCTCCCTGAATAATGACTTCAATAGCACCCTGGACACAGACACAGGACCAGTCTTGCGTGTTTTTCACAGAAGCCACGTCTCTCGGTGCCCAGCCAGGCTTCCCTGACCTCATCCTTCATCCTTGCGTTGGTTTCTGACACCTTATAAAGTTTTCTGAGAGCAATCAAATTGACCATGACTGGGAGTTTGCAAAAGTGTCGCGTGATGCCTAGACATCGTGCTCATCGGATGAACTTGATTCTTCAGGGTTTATATTTTTAAGACATTATTCACCTGTCTATTTCTGATAAACAACAGAGAAAACAGGTAAGCTGTGCTCATCTCCTAAATTTTTTCTTTTTGTATTGAGGCATTTTTTTTTATGACATATTTAGTGTTAGCAAGGACTAGAACCACTACTCCTTCTACAGTCATCACACTGCCCTTGAAGGTAGACACCACCAGGAGAGTCTGTCACAGTGCTTCTTAAGGAACTATTTTAAGGCACTGAGATCAGAGCTTAAAAGCACAGAATAAGCACAGGATTGCATCAGCACTGCATCCACCACTTTAGGTTGAATTACTTGTCACTTGTGTGTGCACACAGCTTTAATAGAGATTGAACTGAACTCTTTTATCAGCACAAGTTTTTAGTACATAATGATCCCATTCCCCGTGAGAAGCCTGCACACGTACACAGCATGTCGCAATTCTCTCTCTCTTTTTTGGTAATCCTCCCGCTTCTGCTCTCCCATCTCTTGGTCCTTTACCTTAGCAAAGGACTTACCTCTATATTTCCTACTACCTGCCTCTTAGTTTGCTCTTTGTTTATACTTTTGGGCTTCTCACATAAAAGAAAATGTGATATTTAAGCCGGGTGTCTGACTCATTTCACTTAATGTTATTGCATCGGTTTCCCACAAATGATTCAAGTTCCTTCTTTGTGGCAGGATTCTGCTCCACTGTGAAGGGAACTTGAATAGAGGCTGAACTCTTGTGACATTGCATTGGCTTCTACAAATAAAGATAAAAGGCTTATTTTCTTTTTCTGAGTTGCTGTCACTATAAGTAAGTAGAGGTCTTTTGACAAAACCATCCTAAAATATAAATGTACACTGAAATGAAGTGAAAGAAACTGAACCACCCTATTGCCACTTGCTCAATACATGGAATAAAATAGACACAAGTTGGCACAAAAATAATAACGTGATATTATGTGTCATGTACAAACATAATTTAAATTCAAAGGAGTAAAATTTTCTAAATCACACACAAGTAAGATTTTTACTGATTTCTTCTCTGCTCATTACAATTTTTGAATTTTTTAATGTAACTATTACCACAATGGCAAACAGATGGCACATATCCCACAGAAGGGGGTTTGTCAGTGAAATCTCTAGGGCTGGAGAGGCAACTTGGCAGTCTAAGCACCTTCCTGGGAAGGTCTCAAGTTAGATCCCCAGTATATGCTGGACCAGCCCTGAAACCAGTGCGGTGGCACATGCTTGTAACCTGAGTGTTGGAGAAGCTGAGGCAGGAAGATCACTATGAGTCTGAACTTCATAGTGAGACCCTGTACCAACAATAACAACAAAAATAACTTTTTTTTAAAAAAGAAAGCTCTATAGGTTCACCTTTACTGATCTGTATATATAATAAAAACACTTTAGTATTTTTAGCTAACAATTAGATGGAGAAACCACAAAGCAAACTATGAAATAAATATTTGGCTTTCTCTGATCTCTACAATATTTACTGCTACTTTTCTATTGGGAGAAAATCTGAAAAAATAGAATAGCTTGTATATTATTTTACATGTACTGTTTCATGGGAAATAAAAATGGAAGCATTCTTATCAAAATAATTCATCACTTAAGTATGTGGAAATTTATAAGTGAGGACAATTAGGGGACTACACCAAATTAATGTTACGTTGCACAAAGGAAATGCGCCACAGCACCCTCTGAAAGCCTGCTGTCCAGTTACATGCTTTCTGAAAACACAAAACAACCAAATGACACTTTCCACTTTTACTCCTGAAAGTATCTCAAGACTCAAGATGTCTAAAACCAAACTGTGGGTTTTCTCCACAAATACACCCACTTTCAGAGTCCAATCCTCTGTTATGCCGGGACAGCGTCCTTCTAGTTGCACAAGCCCGAATCCAGGCAGTCATCCCTGGACCGCCCTCTCACCCTCAGGAGCAATGTGGCAGTAAGACTGGTCCCTTCCGACATCCTAGAGTCCAGCAGCTATTTCTCACAGCTTCTGCTTCTCTCCATCATCACAGTAATCCCAGTACCAAGCTATCAGTTATCTGCGGTTTGATCTACTGCAATAAATCCTTAACTGGTGTTCCAAAGCCACTCTGTGTCACTCAGAAAGAGCAGGAAGACTGCCCTTGTGGCAGTTATGGATCAGCACCAAGACCCTGGTTCGCACTGGAGCTAGCAGTGGTTGGAGTCACGTGACGTGTGATATGCACGTCACACAGCTGAGGTCTGCACCGCGCGCAGTCAGACCCAGCGAACCTGGCAGACTTGGGGTTCTAGACACAGCAGCCATTCTCTGTGCTGGTAAAAGCTCACCAGGTGCAGCACGCCAAGAACCAGGAATCTGCAACCAGATCTGGGTGAAGCAACAGCACAGGGTGCTTTCCACTCTTTCCTCCCACCAGTCCAGAACTGTTGAAAGCAGTGGAAAGACTGGTGTAAAGAATATTAGCTGTTCATCCAAGATTTCATAATTTTTATCATTTCTCTGTTTTTAATTCTATTTCACATTCATCATTGTTGTTAAATTATTTGAAAGTAAGTTGCATATGTATCACATTTCACATTTAAACATATCATCTAAAATAGGCTCTTTAGCTAGGCGTGGTGGCGCATGCCTGTAATCCTAGCACTCGGGAGGCTGAGGCAGGAGGATTGTTGTGAGTTCTAGACCAGCCTGAGCTACAAAGTGAGCTTAAGGCCAGCCTGAACTGCATAGTGAGACCCTGTCTCAAAAAGAAAAAAAAAAAAAATAAAATAAATAAATAAATAAATAAAATAAAACAGGCTCTTTATCAAGCCTATAAAAATTAACAGTGCTACAAAATTTTCTAGCATCCCCGTTTTGCAATAAAGTCTTGCCTATATGTTTTTCATGTTGAATAGATTTTTTAAGACCAAAATGCAATCAAAACTTTTATAAGATACTTCTCCATTACTTTTTTTTGTTTCTTTTAACATAAAAAGGTCTCACCAGCTTTTTATCTATTGAAACAAATTTCTGACGCACCCTATCAGAATTCATGTAGAAATCCCATCCTACATTATTGAACTCAACCTCTGTTTCTTATTTTCTCTTACAATTTCAGAGTTAGGTTGGAGATGTGATTATGATCAGGTCAAGCATTGCTTATTTTTTCCTCTTTTGCACAAACAAGTTGAATGGGAGGCTGTATACATCCGATCACACCACAGCACAAAGCCAATGACAGCCGGTTAGCTCACCACTCACGAAATCCTAGTATTACTACTTTGGGTCAAGTGATTCCCCCACATCTTAACACTGAACACTGGAAAGTTACATTTTTTTTTGGGGGGGAAGGGTCTACAGGGTGTTCAAGGTCTCACTACTAGACTGGATTTGTAGTGATCACCTGTTTATAGCCTCTCAAGAGCTGGGATTATAGACACACACCACCACGCCCAGTCTCAGCATGCCCCAGAGGTGGAACCAACATGGCAGGCCCAGGGATGAAATCCTCAGTCCCTGCCCCTGCTTGCAGGTGCTTTAATCTGCTGAGCTATTTGGCTGGCCAATAAAGTTACATCTTGTATTCTCTAATAAGTAAAAAACACTTGGGGTGATTTTTGGCCATGTAAGAATGCGCTACTCTCCAACAATACTTACGTAATAGATTTTGGTTTGTGTTGTTGATACCCAAGTCAGTCGTGTTGTTGGGAAATGGCAACTTTTCATTATTCCTACTATGTGTAATAGCTGGCATTTTCATTTGAGATGGGTTTCCCTCCATAACTCCTGCGGTGGTTGGCTATTACATGTCCTTTAGAGGTCCACAAGGTGAAAGCCTGGCCACAGGCTTGTTGATATGGAGGGTGATGAAACCCTAAGAGGAAGGCCCCTTGGGAGGGGTTGCAGTGACTTGAGCCCTGTCCTTGAAGGACAAGGTGGGACCACAGCTTCTTTCCTGCTCTCTTTTGCTTCCCAGCCAGGAGGTAAGTGCCGCACTCTGCTGCATGTCCTGTCCTTTTTCGTCCCCTCAGTCCCATAGCAATGGGGCAACTGATCATGATGCTTCTAAAACTATGAGCGGAAAGAAGCCTTGTCACTTTATAAGTTGATTGTGTTATTTTTATACTGACAAACATCTAGCATGAACCCTAGCCCCAAGCATGACTGAGTTTTGATTTCTTCTATTGATGTTAACAATGAGTCAAAATCATATCCTTTATTAGTGTCTCAAACTCATGCTATAAAGTAAAGCTACAGTCATCTCTCCAAAATCTCATTCAGTCTCTCTCTGTGTAATATTTTAAGGGCTTTCCGTTGCTTTTATGGGATGGAAACAAGTTTAACATGGCCTATCAGATCTTGTTGTCCCAGCCACTGTTTGCCTGGAGAGCTCTACTGTACTTAATGCTTTGTGAGAGTCTCAGGGCTCCATGGCCTACAGAGTATGCCCCTCTCCTAGGAATGGTGCAAACGCCCCAGAACTTAACAGCAGCTGTGGTCTTCTATCAAACCTTCCCTTGGAGAATTCTTTCACTTATTTAAATTTGTTAAGAGAGACCTGGAATTTATACTTAGTACCATGATGATTTGCTTTATCACTGCTTTAACCTGAAAGCCACAGGAAGGCAGTAACAAAATTTGCTAGATGTCTACCAGACACACTGCCTGGTACTAACTTGTTCAAAGGCGTCAGTAAACATTTTTGCCTTTAAAAACATAAACACAGAGTAAGGGACGGGGACATAGCTCAGAGATTCGAATAAGTGCTTGTCTGGCAAGCACAAGGTCCTGGTACTGCAAAACTAAAAAAACAAAATAATAATACATCTGAGGTCTTGAGAACTTGTGATTGAGTCCTTTAAAACTCAGGAAAAAAACAGAGAGCCATAAGAATAAAAAGCAATGTTGCTAAGAGACTATTTCAGCTACTCTTGTTTTGATGCTTATTTAAAAAAAAATAATAGTAATTTAAGTCTGGACTGCCTTTTAAAAAAAGCAGAAAAGCAGAATGTCTTTACCAAATCACCAGCCATGCCTAAAATAATTTTCTTTTCTTTGGTGAAATTTAAAAACAAATTCTATTTCTAAACTCATCACTTAGGAGGCTAAGCCAGAGGATGACTTCCAAGTTTGAGGCCAGCCTGAGCTGCAAAATCTCCACCTTGGTGTGGTGATATATGATCATCATCCCAACATTTCTCAAGCTGGGGCAAGAGGATTATGAGTTCAGGGTCCATTGGAATGCACAGCAAGACCAACCTAGAGGACAAAGCAAGACCAGCATAAAAAACCAAACTAATCTAGTATAGATTAAACTAAAGTAAGCTAAAGTTGAGCCGGGCGTGGTGGCGCATGCCTGTAATCCCAGCACTCGGGAGGCTGAGGCAGGAGGATTGTTGTGAGTTCGAGACCAGCCTGAGCTACAAAGTGAGCTTAAAGCCAGCCTGAACTGCATAGCGAGACCCTGTCTCAAAAAGACAAAAAAAAAAAAAAAATAAATAAAAAAAATAAAGTAAGCTAAAGTTGAAATAGATAACAGAGTCAGGTGGTGTACATGTGTATAATCCCCATACTCAGAAAGCTGAGTTAGGAGGATCTCTCACTTCCAGGGCAGCTTGGGCTTCATGGTGAGTTCAAGCCCAGCTTGTTAACCATAGTAAGACCCTGTCTCAAAACAAACAACCAGGCATAGTGATCCATGCCTATGAGCCTAGCTGACGCAAGAGGATTGCTATGAGTTTGAGGCCAGCCTGTGCTACAACAGAAAAAAATCTGTTATAACAAATAACTGTTATCATAGAAAATGCTACATAAAATCTTCAGAGCTTGCACTACAGGCCCTAACTTAGAACTAACTGCAGAATATTTTATTGATTAGCTACCAATGTGTAGCTAAGTCAGTAGCTGGGCTTCAAAATTTCATCAATGAATGAAAATTCTCAACCAAAACCAAATAAATCACAAATTTTCCTTAAATAAATACTATTTTTAACATATGTATGTATATTAACTAAGATCTTCAGGGTATACCCTATAACCTTAAAAAAAATAGCCTTTTTATCTTATAAAGAATTTGGTGAAGGTTACTAGGTTTTTTCCCCTTGCTAACAAGGATCAGATAGGCACACGTAGGAAAACTACTGAAACACAATACAGCCTCTCACTTGTGCTAAAATGTTCAGCCCTGGTGACACATGACAACTGGACACATACTTACAGAAAAATACATTCAGGAAGATCCCACTAATCACAATTACCAGCACAATTTCCAGATATTCCTCAAGAACCAAAAAAAGAAAAACAATTCTACTCTGAAAGTCTCACTGTCAACCTGCTCAGAAACAGATCCTGGTGAAAGAAAAGTTCCACGCTGGCCTGAACTGTTTTGAATCTCTGTTGTAAATATTAAAAGCTTGACCTTCTTCTCTTACGCACCAGGAATGTGAAGGAACAGTTATGTGAATTATGCCCTTTTGTGTGTTTTAGGTGTATTAAAAACAATTTGTTCTTATAAAATCAGAAAGAAGAAAAGATGCACCACTTTCAGTATGTGCATCTGCTATTCAAACGTCTGCTTTCTTATAAGTTTAAGGTCATAATGCTGTGTAGGAAATGCCTGCTCCAAGACCCACTTACTGCAGCTGACAGAAACACCAAACTGGAGAACTTTAAGAAGGCTCAATGTTCTTTTTCTCTGTCTTTTTAATTACGGTAAGTGGCCAAGATTAAGAGATAGCAGACAGCAGTGGAATTTTACCAATTAAAAAGAAAGATTCCTTTCACATACATGGAGCACAAGCACACAGACTCTGAACCATAAAGGAATTTTTAAGGAGGGGAGATTAATGGTCTGAAAGTTTTTGTCATTGTATAGTAATAACAGTCAAAGTGTAGAGTGCAACTAAATCAGATTTTAGAATGTGGTCCTGCTCATTGTAATTAGTGTCACTTTGACTTTCCTATACCTCCATCATCATTCTAATATACTCTTACTAATATAATTAGCACCAACAAAACAGCAGAAAGAATTCCAGATCATTTGTGCTAGCCATTGCTAGTGACCAGTCGTCTAATTCAGGCAAGGTATTCTCTATCAATGCTTACATAACTTAGGGAATTATCCAATGTCTTAACAAAACAAATGGAAAGTCTATCACCAAAAAGTTACATTGCTGTAGTGAATTGTAAAGGAAATTTGACTATTTTGTAGACATTAGAATCACCATCCTAAAGAATTGGAGTAAGATGTTACAGCCATCTATCTTCAGTCTCTTTGTTGATGTCTGGATACCTTCTCTAGCAGTAAATGCTAACCTAGAGATGTCCCGCTTCTTCTCACGCACTTTCATGAATGAAAAAACATTGCCTCTTGTGAGAAGTCATTCTAGTGTCTGTGAGATTAAGAAATTCTCAGGTCTGATATCTTCATTCACTTTTCAAGAACCCATTAATATTATATTCCAGGCACTATGCCAGCGTTTGGGCACAATCTGCCTTTGGCTCCTTGAAGCTCATACTTCAATGGGAGAGATAAATGATGACAGGAAGTGACTGCAGAATTATGAGTTTGGGTAGGCTGTAAGAAAGAGAGCAAAGCCAGCCTGGTACATGGTAGATCTAAAATAATGTGACACAGTATTGGATGAATCCATGAAGATGTCTTAAGAAACTGCTAAATAGAAATAAATTAGAATGATATTTCTGAAAAGGCTTCCCAGAAGAAGTGCCAATTAAGCTAAGATCTGAAGGGTGACTGGAGCACATCTGAGAAAGACTGGGAAAGGAATGGAAGTGACTGAACTATGTGTAAGAAGGATGGCAGTAGGAAAAAACTCGGCATCATCCAGCTCCTGAGCCAGTGTTACAGGGACCATGCAGCCCAGGGAGTGTCAGGTTGAGGAGAAGGCACCAGCGAGGGCGGAAGTGGTCACAGGTGGACTGGTGGGAAGTTGGAGAGGCGGTGGGGCCCTATCAGCCTTATTCAGGATGTTAGAGTTTAGTCTAAATGTAATTGGGAAAACCTCCAAAGAGCTTTAACCAAGTGAGAAGAGATGGTCAGCAGGGTATATATTTTTATTATTATTCTCTCTTTCTTATGAATTTTGAATCCTCATCCTTGACTCCCAGAGCTACAAAGGATAGGACCTAACTCTCTTTTATGACCATCCTTCTTCCATGCAATTAAGGGAAAAGGTAGTCAAAACAACTCAGCAAACATGGCCAGCCCTGGGAGGCTTCTGGCTCATGGTCACGTGGGAGACCTGGACTCAAGGACACTGCTGGTTTTCTAGTGAACAGTGGCTCAGTAGGCCAGTTCAGTCTCCTGGGAGGAGCCCTCCGGCCCTGGTGGAGGCAGTGACCCTCACTGTGTGGCACATGTGGGGAGGTCTTCGACTGGCAGACCGTCCATACGAGATAAGCCTCACACCTACAAGTAGCACAGTCAGAAATACAATCGCAACACTATTTAGGGCTTACATAGAAGAAATTTTTACACTGGATCTGAGGACTTTTCTCGAATTATTTTCCTACCATCATTATTTTCAAAATCTCTTAACAACTGAAAATTGCTTCAATTGAAAATTAACACACATACTACATATGCATGGATTTTGAATGTAAATCAGAAAGAACTGAACTATTCTCTTCTCCTGAGGTTCTGAAATAAAAATCAAGCCAGCTTCTTGGGTGACCACAGCGTGAAGACTCAGCACGACTGCAGAAAAGCCTTGTTGCAGTAAAGTAGGTCTTTCATAGAAATGGAACAGACAAAACCTGTCATGTATTATGCATGATGCCTTGTGCCCATGTCAACTCCTGATGAATAATTAAAATTAATCTCATTACAGAAGATTTCATTACAGGATAATTTAATTAAATGATGAACTGGCTCCCAGATGTTACCTTCAGTGCCATCTTTTAAATAATGCTGACGATGACACAGGGGTTTGAGAGGTATCAGCAGGGCCTTAGGAAAGTGAATTATTTATTGGATTCTGCCATTCTGCTGATAATAAATGATATTGATCGCAACTATGCATTAACCTTCCCCAAAGTGACACATTCCCAGATTTCTGATTTTTTTTGTCAAGTGTTTTGAAGCCCATTGGAAATTTGAGGTCATAACTTTGTCATTTCATAACTTCATAAAAATGTACTCATTTAACAAAATTTGTACTCCTGGGACAAACATATTTTGTAAGGTAAGTAAACAAAATTCTTTCATAATTTAAAAATCTAAAAATCCTATTGAAAAACCGGTAGGAGAAAAAATGTGCTAATTGCTACACTATTTTCTGGTGCAAAACTAAGTCACTTAGGCGAATTAACCCAGCATTAGTAAGAACAAAAGCTCAGAATTTTTGTTCATGCAAGATGAAAAGCAAAAGAAATCTCACAAAGTCCAAGTATCTGGGCAACAGAAATCACCTGAGGCACTTCCAGTTACTTTGCTCCTCACTGGAGCAAATATACTGCTCTGACCATGCTTTGTACAAGTTACTTCTTTTTAATGAATCAGTGGGAGAAATATTGAAACCCCTAAACCAGACCCTCAAGAGACATTTTGAAATTTATTTTGGAAAACTGGCTTTTCTCACGCACAGTGCCTGAGAAAGCCAATATCATTCTAAAAAGTATTGGTGAAACGTACAGCTTTTAATTACTGTACTTCATTTAATGATTCTGATTTCTAGATACATAGATAGAATGATAGATAGATAGCAGTCTCAGGCTGAAACTAAATTTGATTTTCATGATCTCTATTAGCAGAAAATTATTTTCTAAAAATGGGGCTTAAAATCACTATATAATCTTCCCATAAAGAACTATATTCATTCACGTAAAACACCCCATAGATCAAAAGTTACCAAAACAATGTCTCCTTGCAGGACCATCAGCTGTATTGTCATATCTTGCACACAGCATATCCACTGGCTCAGTACCATAAATTGGAGAAGCACAGCTTATGCCCTAGAAAACAACCATTCCTATCCTTTTTTCACTATACTGCCAGGCGTGGTGGCGCATGCCTGTAATCCCAGTACTCGGGAGGCTGAGACAGGAGGATTGTTGCGAGTTCGAGACCAGCCTGAGCTACAAAGTGAGCTCGAGGCCAGCCTGAACTGCATAGTGAGACCCACATACACTATCACTCTTGGCTGGATTATCTCTGCCAGTAGACATGTACAGTTCTTTACTAGACAGCTTGTTCCATTTTTAGTCAGCTAATAGGATTAGAAATTTCTTATATATTTCTTTTCCAAGTCACCTGAGACCTTACGCTCCCTTCCTTTTCTACCTCACTGGATGCTCTGTATTAAATAGGCAGACTTCTGTCTCTGGCTAGGCTGATTCACCTTTCCAGGTTAACTTTTGTTTACTGTGCACATTCTAAGCTCTTTTCCCACCAAAAATGTCTCTTCCTTTCCAACTTGATTCTAAGCCTATCACAATGTAATATTTTGACCTCAGATCACCATTTAGAAATGGTTTTACAAGAAGACACTGTGACTACATACATGATGTAAAATCACTCACAGGCATATACGTTTCCCAAAAAAAATAACTAACTCAATCTTGACTGGATGCTTGTGAGTTTTTTCCATTAAATGATGTTTGTGGCTTGTTCATACATAATAGACACACATCAGTAGTATCACAGTGTACTAAGCTATAAAAAATATTCTGTGAATTGTGAAAGTTTTGTCTTTTGACTTAAATTTTTGCAGCTAGAATTTGAGCTCTTTCATGACTGGTTATGCAACTCCATTTTTTAAACTTTCTCTCTAGTGTCCACAAAACTTTTGTAGATCTTCCTCAATAGAAGCATGCTTCAAATGGAGGAATAGATTTGGTAGCAAATTGGATAGTAGATATGATTTATGTCAGGAATATAAACACAGGGAAACTGAGCCCCAAAAAGCTTAATTTCACGGTTCTGAAAAGCTTGCATGGCATTAAACAAGCCTGATCACCAGATTACAAGGCACTGCGCTTGTGTCAGGGATGCCCAAGAAATGCAGCCAGAGCAAAGAGAAGGAAATTTGACTACATGGTTAAAACACAGACTGATGTACTCTTAAGAACTAAGAGCAGCCTCTCATTAATAGAGTTTTGTTGTTGTTTTTTGAAAAGACACAAATTTACAGCAATGCAGAGAAAAGATGGCCGTGTGGACAGTTCCTTGCCTGGGCCATCTATATGTGGGAATGAATTTCTCTGTTGTTGAAACTGAAGTCATGTACAGGTTTTGGGTGAATGTCTGCCACCAGCGTGGTAAAGCAGATGTCCATGTGTAACACTTTACTATTTTCTGCAATGCCAAAGATGAAGATAATCATCATCTCACGATTTAAAAATCTATGAATACTGAGTCTTGAGTGACATTTCTTCACCTACATTTGTCTGGCATTAATGGCCTATTTGTGTATCCACACAAAATAATAACCTGGATGTAATTAGTAGCTATATTTTTAAAATATTTATTTTAGAAGTAAAATTGTATATTAACTTCAAATGAATGGCTTATAGTAGAAACATTTTATTTCTACACATACATTAATATATTTTATCCTCTCCCTAAAAACCATCAGATTATTCATGGTGTATATTTTTCCTTTAAAGAACACTGATGAGTACTGTTATCTATTGAGCAACTGTTATATGTTAGAAGATTGCCTTCCTTTAAAAGACAATATTTACCCTTCATAAAGATAAAAATATTTAAATAGAATTTAGTTACCCTTCCCACCAACACACAGCTAGCCAAGGGTTGGACAGGGATTGAAACTATGTCTATATGACACCAAATGACATTTTAAGTGACTTTAAACATTTTATAGTCTGATCGGATCCTTATGTAACCAGGCCTGTGAACTGCATGACTCTTTTAGCACTCTGAAGATATGAAAACTGGGCACAGAGGGTAAAAATTAGCTCCCTACTTCTCAGATTCACCCTGGGCCTTAGCAGCAGGCACCGCACTCCTCCATACCTCTGATCAACTACATACGAAGCTACCTTCCCCACTATCCTCCCTACCCTCTCAGGGCATGAGGTTAGCTACATGCACAACCCTGACCTTTCTTAAAAGTCTATCAGCAAGACCTGTAGGAAAATGACTCCAATCTAAAATGCTTTTTCATTTCATATTTTCTCCCATGAGCATCTTGTTCTCTGGACCACTGCAGTAGCTCCCACCTGGTCTTTTATACTTGCATTCTGTCATTTTCCTCTCTCTAGTCTACACACAGAGGAAGCAAACATTTAAGGTTAATTTTACAATGCAAGAATAATAGTATGTAGGTATCATCTCTAGACATTTTCCTGTGTTAAAGATCAAGGATCATTCATTTCTGTTATATAACTTTTATTGGATTGGCTTCAACATTTGGACTCTAGAATTGTAAGAGATAATTTGAAAGAAGAAATACTTCTAAAACATCATGATACTGTATTAATTTCCAAGAAAAAAACTAAGAAAGCTTGAAAAAGGAAACCAGATAATTAATTTGATTTTTAAATGTATTAGCTGCTTTCTTACTCTGTAGCTCTATACCTACACTGAGAACCAGTTTCTAGCAAAAACAAACAAACAAACACTTGGTATCGGCTTTTCATATTTACACATCCACAGGGATCTTCTGTCTTTCCAACAGGCCAGACACAGAGAAATATTTAAATTTATCTACTGAAAATAAAAACTTATTACTTCAAGTAGTAACTATAATTATGCATCTCATAAGAAAAACACTTTTTAAACAAAAGAAAAATTGAAAATGAAAGTGAGGCAAATAACATATTAGATTTCTGTTAGCCCACCTATTCAAACTAGGAGCAAAACCCACAAAGAAGTAGAATCTTCAAATTTTTTAAATTTCTTTTCTGCAATGAAAGTATAGACACTGAAGTAGAAGTTTAAATAAAGCTCCCAATATAGACACTGTTGAAAAATACAATCAAGTGGCAGAATACAAGTCTAAATTTTCTATCATATAAAGAGAAGCACAACAGAATAATTCTCTAATTTAAGAATTTTAATCTTAAGTCACAGATTGGCTCCATGGTAGACACGAGTAGAGAACATATATGCATTATATATGAACTGCTGTCCAATTTTCCAGTTGGTCTTTGAAATGTTCAAGGGATAATCTTCAAAAGAAGCAAACAAAATCAATAATATTTGAACTTGCTCAAATAGAGAAAGGGAATTTTTAAAATTTAATGAGGGGTGAGTTTTAAATTCAGAAAAGTTCACCTTGTATTTAAATTACTTTTAGCTGGAAGCATGTTTGCAGCCTCGGGGGAACCGTTCAGCATTTGTAAGCTCGTAGAAAGAATTGTGATGGTTTCTTCATTACTTTTGGCTGCACTGGCATATCAAGACTGAAACTGGAGGATTGGGAATTTCTTTTTTATTTTGGTAGTCCAACTCTACTATGACTGACAGCAACAACCTCAATTTCTTCAGCATTTAACATTAATATCTTTGACATAAGTAACAACCACGACAGTCTAGGTAACAGGCACATCTTTTTAAAAGCATTCATCTTTGTCCGGGCGTGGTGGCTCATGCCTGTTATGCCAGCGCTGGGAAGGCTGAAACTGGAGGCTCACTGGGAGTCTGAGCTGTGCAGTGAGACCCTGTACAAAAATACACAAAAGCATTCATCCCTGACTCACTCCTTCCTATTTCATTTCTTTCCTATGTACACAGGTGCACAGGCACACAAACTACCCTTGCTCTGAGCAGAACTGAATTATCTACTGTCACGTGATTACATAAAGCAGTAACATGCGCATTTTTACTGAACTATTGATGCCACTAGAAATTCCAATTTTAGTATGAATAAAAATGCACTGTTTTTGATAAACAATGTATGAATAATTGTCTAGTCTAATTTACATAGAAATAACAACACATATAATTTATGTTTTACAAAACTGAAAGAACTAGGAGAAGAACGGCACCACTCTTGTTGAAATTCAAACTCAGAAACCCAGGTAACACTCTGTATTTCCAAGTCTCTTCTTGGAGCAACTTTAATTCTTAATGCCCTAATTACTTGCACTTATTAAATAATTGAAACCACCTAGCAAACAAAAGATGAGATGGGTCTTCTTCTGTCTGACAAACATGATGGCATGAGCTTATTCTAAAAGGAGAGAAATAAGAATGATGTCGTCTCAGAGAAATATATTCACAAGGAGAAAAATAAACGACTGTGTCCTTATGCATTTTTATAGACATCTGCATATTCACATATACAGATTTTCATATTTCGGATGCAGATATGTAGAATGAAATTGTTTGCCCTAAAATACTGATAATATGTATTGACTTTCAAAGAACACAGGGTAATTAGTGATCATTTTGCCATCAATAATGTGCGTGTGGGATGCACATATAGTCTTTGTAACTCACAGGAAGTCCTGAAGCATTTAAATGTTTGGTCCTTTTATCAGTTTTAATTCAAACTGAGTGGCCGCGGTGTGACCTCAACACTGGTCGGGTGTCCCTTGTCACCGGTCCATTCAGTATTTGAAAGACACAAATGCCATGAATTTCTCGTAAGATTCCAACTTACAAGATTTAATGTGAGGGCCGGCCCAATAGCTCAGCAGATGACAGCAGGGTCTGATCCCCAGGCCCGCAGTGCTGACCCCGTCCCTGGGGCACGCTGCGATGGCAATTGAGACTGGGTGTGGTGACCGGTAAGCAGGCTGCAAGCAGGACGACACTACGAACCTGATCTCGTAGTGAGATCCCAAGCACTCTGTAGACCCTTCCCTAAAATGCAAAAAGTAGATGTACTGGGACTTATAGCCAATGACAGCAGAAAGGACGTGCCCTGACCACGCCACGTGCCCACCAACCTCACGAGAAGCAGCTCCTACTCCTGACATTCTTTCCACTGTCTAATAAAACAACTCTACTTCCAAAAATGTAAATATTTTTATAAATATGTATATGCCATAAATATTTTGAAGAGGAAATGGTAAGCATTTGCTGAATAAATTCCTGAATGACTTTGGATTTATTCATCCCTCACAGTTATTCTCAACAGTTTATACTCCAATTTTTCAAAGGCTGGCCTTTACATTTATATAATACCTAGATGCGGCTTGTAGGAAAATCTATCCTCCAGCTCTGGGTAAAGACATCAATGGTAAGATTGCCTCCAGCCCTGGCTTATAAAATTTATAGATAAAATAATTATAGATATATAAATGTACATAAAAATATTTATAGATAAAAAATATGCTCCAAAGAGCACAGTCCTCTCCCAGCCATCAGCAGACAACTCTACATCCCTGCTGTGCTTCTGGTCTACTCCTGCCCTCCTGAGTGGTCATAACAGAAGTCCCTTCTTCCACCATCAGAAGTGGCTCTGTTAAAATAATAAGTACCATATTGGCTTGAACTAAATAACCAAAGGTCACCCTCTTATTTTTGTTCACTTATCATTTCCGTAGCCCACTTTGATCTTCCATTCAAAATATTTGCATAGATTTGAATTTGGTCCTATTCCAATTGGCTTAAAGCTCATAATGATTATAAGTACATTACCAAAAGATAAAGCTGTAACTCTGTAACCCATTTTTAAAACAGAGAAGAGATTTAAAAGCAGAAAAGGAGGCAGAGGTCATGGGCCCTTTGTGTCTGTGTCCAAAGCAGGCAAGAATTTGGCTCCTGAGCACGGATCTGAAGGCGCTGGACATGAGGCCCAGGTCTGCCCTGGGAGACCACAGAAGCTGGAGCCAGTTGGTTCCTCTGCTCCTTCTGCGGACTATCTCCCACTTCCAATAGCTCTGCAAACAATTCGCATGCACATTACAAGGAGTTTCCTGTTCCAGGAAACACAACCAATAAAATCAAACTTTTTTTTTGATTGAACATAAATTTTCTCCACGTGTAATCATTTTTATTAGGAATCAGTGCAGAATTTTGCAATACATAAAAAGAAAAATCTTTGCCCTATTCAGAGCATAAAAGAAAATAATGGGCAAAATTTAAAAAACTGCCACTTAAAATATTTTTTAACAGAAAATTTAAAATTGTTGAAACAAGCAAGCATTGTAGAGAGGCTCAATCGCCTAAAAGAATTTCAGGAATGATTATGAAGTCAGAAGAGATACATAAGTTAAGAATTTTAATAAAGCCATATAATGCCACAGATTAGAAATTTATTTTGAGTGCCAGTAAGGATAAAGTGAACACATTAGATATAACATAATGAAACTGCAAATCAGGCCAAATATCAAAAGTCATTAACGAAGCAAAAAAAAACAGAAGAAGAATCAACAGATTAACCATAGTTTCTAATCAGCAAAGACAGACATTATTCATTGAAAACATTTATGTTTACTGTATTTCCAGATGAAGACAATAGTACAGCATCATTAACATGCTTTGATCTAGACTAAAGTTAGCTAAAATATTAATGAAAAATAAAACTAACAGAAAACCAAATATCGACCATTACTGAATCAACCATTTAATTATACAATTCAATATGTAGAAAAATAAACCTATAAGGACATAACAGGATGAAATAAAAAATCAATAAAATATTATAAATTTACTGAACTATTTATTAGAATATAATAACTAATTACACTGTATTTGAAAAGAAAAAACCAAACTTGAATCAGTATATCAATGAGAATTTCCAGTATGCTAAGATATGTTTCAAAGATGATATACAGACCAATTTGAAATTTAAAAACATAATTTATAAATATTTTACAAATAAAAGTAATTCTTAAAGAAAACTCTAATGTGTACCTTCTAAAAGAGTATGGACAAATGAAGTACAGAAGGCTTTCATAGTCCAACACAAGGCAGGAAGAAAAAATGGGCCCATGAAGAATAATAACAGTGATCCTCAGTGCAGAAAATAAAAAAGAACATTGATGGAAAATGCAATATGGATGAATACAAATGAACTTGCAACTTGAAATAAATGTAAACAATAAACCTTCAAAAGTTATGAGTAGCTTTTAAATTTAAGGAACAAAATTTATTCCGTCTAGAACAGATATCCCTAAACAATATCATGCACAGTAATTTTTTATAAACAAGTGAAAATGGAGGGATAGAGAGAACGAAGTCAGAGAGGCAATACTTGGAGATATGTAAGTTAAGAATTTTAATAAAGCTGTATAGTGCCACAGATGAGAAATTGGCTTTAACACCATAAAGGATAAATAAAGTGAACACATTACTAACCCTCTAAAAGATGAGTCATCCATGCTGATATGAAAAAATAAAATTTACAATAAAACCATTAGCACTGGTTTAAAGAAAAAGGAGCCATTCTCCTAACCAAGGGAAAAATGTATCAAGAAAGCATAATAATTATAAATTACTACATGGACATAACCTCAGTATATACAAGGTAAATACTGTCAACATTACAAAGTACAGAGAAAGTAAATGTGCAGCCCACCAGGGAAGGTCTCTTTGTTCATTTAGTTTCACAGCCATGATGGATATTTGATCGCATCTAAATTCTGGCTGCTGGTGCTAAGCACAGAGCCACCAGCACTCCTTGCATTCAGTTCTGAAATCCTCACTCTCTTAAGGACTAGCACATGATGTCCTTGGAGGGTGTGATGGGTGAGGGAACAGGAAGAGGCTATGCCGCACACTGGCATCACACACACACATCAGAAGGGCCTACGGGTGTCCTAGCTTCGAAGCTGGACGGGAACTTGCAGCAGAAATGCGACTGCTGTGGCCTTCTGTAGGCAGATGCATGGCGTGGCCAGGGCTCCACCCCCTCACATGAACCTTGAAAGTATTAGTTTTTGTCCAAATGTTTGTATTAAGGCAGTACTGTTGTAGCTGTGTGTGACAGGGAGCAAAGAGAAGGACAGAAGATGGTGAAAAGGATATGATGCATAATTTACAGGGGAAATGCCAAATTAGAAAACTTCAGGCAAGAATGTGAACCCAAGGTAGAAATAAGTAAAAATGATATACAGAGGCATATGGAAGAAGGGACAAAATATGGTCAGGTAACCTAAATACATGAAAGGGTGATTAGGGCTGCTGAAATAAGTCAACTAACAAAGGGAAAAAATGCTTTGTGTTGCTCTGCTGTGTTCCAGCACTGCAGACCAAACCCAGGGCCTCTTGGACACCAGGCAAGGGCCATACCACTCAGCTCGAATCCCTAGTGCCAAGGATTTTTTAAAAACATTTTTTGAGTTGAAAGGACATGGATAATAGAATAAAAAGATGATTTGGTAATAGGAAAAACGTGCAATTTTATGAGGTGGGGAGAGCAGAATTCAGAAGAAGATGAACACATTGGGCACGATAGAACCAGGATGTGAAAATAATCAGGATGCAAAGAGAGCCATTTGGCTTTGCTTTCCAAACACGAACCTGTTTTCTTTGGCACTTTATGCACAACCAGAAAAATAAAAATCTTTACAACAGATTCTAAGCCATCTAGGCCCATTCAAATCCAAAATTCTGGTTCTATATTCATCAAAATTCCTCCCCCTTTCCCCCCTTAGCTACTATCCTCAGAGAAGCCAGTGCAAAAGAGACAGTCACATCCACAGGACCCAACCCTTCCACAAAGAAAAGGCTAAATTGCTCACAAATTGTCAGGCTTCCAAAAAAAACCCCTCAACTGAATGATAATAAATAATATAAAATATTTTATTAGTCTATAATCCTCCTGAATTTCAGAACCATAAATATAAGTAGATTCTCCAATTGTACTTATTTATCTTAAAAATTATATGAAAAAGCCTAGTTTCATTATAATAGTATAGTTCACTCATAAAAAATAAAGTGTAGATGGTTGGATAAATGTATATATGAATGGATGGATGGATAGGTGACGTGGAGAAATGTGTGGGTAGTGAATGACTGAGATATTGAAAATGATGACTTAACAATTTACAAATTGCACGCCATACTATGAAATGGTCCTATAGAACAAAAATGAGAAGATAATTATTTCATTTCTACTTCATGCACTTAATAGCAGTCTTACTCCAGAATATCAGAATGTGTTATCTAATAGCTATTTTTATATTTATTAATCCAAGCATCGTTGTTTCAAATAATGGTATAATAAAAATAAATATTTACTCTAGAGTTGTGTGAAATTTGTGTAGGTCCAATATAAAACCAAAGAGGGAGATCAGAACTAAATTTTTAAGACATACATAATTAATAATAAAAGCATAAACCTTTGGTGTCATTGCTTCCTACAAGAACTAACAAATGCATTTACTACTGCAGTTTGATCATTGCTTGGCTAGTGAAAATATTAATCTTTGGCAATCTGCTTATGTGGTTCATTATAACAACATTCCTCACAAGAACCTGAGATTCTCTGGAGCATCTTGAAGGTGTACAACACCTGCCTTTCATAGTCTCTGGCGGGTGCACTACAAACTGCTAAAATGAGTTGCCTGCAATGGCCTCTGTTGCTTAATATTCCATAGCCCTCTGACCCTTGTGTGGGTAGAGAGTGAATCCAGCTGCATGGTTTTGAGAGAGCATCTGAAGCCAATGATGGTACTCAGTGTAGATTTTGTCCCTGATTTTCAGTTATGTCTCTCTTTATTATTTTCTTTTTTGTTCATAGCTACCCAAAAATTGGCATGAGAGGGATGGCGAGACAGCTCATCAGACTAAGCACTTGCTTTGGCAAGCACAGAGACCAGGGTTCAATCCCTGGTCCTACATGCCATGCTGTCCCCATCCACAGGGCAAGTTGAGCCTGTGATACAGTTTAGCCATGGTGGTGCATGCCTGTAATGCCAGTGTTGGAGAGGCTGAAAGCAGGAGGATCACTATGAGTCTGAGTTGCATAGTGAGACTATACCAAATCCATAAAATGAAAAAAAAATTGGCATGAGGCCTCAATGGTCCAAATAAATAAAGCAAGCTTAGATTTCTATGGAGGTGGAAGGAAGCAAACAATGTAAGTTCCTGTGAAACAGTAAAGGTTCCAAGGCACCCATGTAAAGGATGGATAGCAAGGCAACAAGACACCTAGGAAGTTGTCAAAGCCCTAACTCCAAGTGACGCTCACATGAAATGGAAAGAAGACTCTGCCAGCCTGGTTTTGCAAAGAAAATAGACACAGTCTCTTTATGTACCTAATGGTGTAGTGTAAGTGATGAGCAGCCCTGCGTAAATGTTAAGTAAGGAAGAGCCAAAAGGAGGGCAGAGGAAAATCAGTGGTAAGTAACAAGAAGACAGGAGTGTTAGCTCAGGTGACATTTCAAAATGCTTACCTTTCATGGTGATTTTGACTTCGTGAGGTGCACTAAAGTTGCCTAGTGCTAAATACAGTTCATACAGTCAGTGAAGACACAAAGGAAAGTCATAACATCATTCACTACAGTTGTGGTCAGACCTCGTTAAGCTTAAAACAGGCCTTCTCAAATTGCTTCAGAAAGCGGCCAGCACTAAAGGATGTTTTGCATGGGAGGATTAGTGGCAATGTCTCTTTTGACCATAACTCCTTAAAATTTAAGTATGCACTGTATTTCCCAATCACCTTTGTACCATAACCAATAGTCCTACTGAAATCTATTTGAACATCTAATCATAGTACTATCACACCGGTTAAAGTGTATGCATTTAGTTGTAAGAGTTTTATCTTGAAGAGTAGAATTAAGCATGTCAGGAAGATTGTATCTGTGACATAGCGGATCTTAAGTGTTTCCCAAAGAGCCATCTGTTAAAGGATTCATCTCAGCCTAAAGTGATTAGAAGTTGGTAGAAACATTCTAAAAGTGCAGTCTAGTGGAAGGTGTTCCCGTCACCTGGGATATCACCTTAATATGGTGAAGAACCCTGGTGTTTATTTTTCTGCTGCCTCCCAGCCATGAAATGAATGATTTTGCCCCACTACATGTTGCTGCTGTGTTGTGCTGCCGCAGGTCCAAAGCAATGTAACCCATGGACTGCACCTTCCAACACCGTGAGCCAAAGTAAACATGTTGTCTTTATAATTCCATTATCTCTTGGGTATCTGCACAGTAACAAAAAGCTAACTGATACACTACCTAAAAGAATTTAAGGAAATAAATAGCTGCCGAAATTTACTTTTGTGTGATCATCAATATATATTAGAAGATTGAATAAATCTTTGAAGATGACTTTTTGCTATTTGTTAAAAAACATAAAGCTGATGATCTTTTAAGAGAATTAGGGAGTTTTTATCGCACTGAAGGAAGAACTGGCAAGGGGCCCCTCCAAAAGAATGCAAAGTCCCTGCACATGACACAGGGACACTGCAGCACATGGCCAGGGCTTTGGAGTGTGGGGGAAACAGAAGGGCCTTCTGTGTGGCGTGTCCCAGTGTTCCAGTTAGCCATATTGTCTGCTGATGTGTTCTTTGCTGTTTTGACAAAGCTCTCCTGATGATTTCATCTGTAGCTCATATTTGAAGTCATCTTGGGGTTGTCACTTTATTCCAACATAAATTTTTATTATATTAGGCAAGACATCTTCTCTATAATACCACCTTTCTCAATACGCCTCTCCATGACACAGAAAAATGTTTTTTAAAAATAAATCAAACTAAGAAGGAATCTACTTCCTGGTCAGTACTGTAGAACACATTTCTCATCTTAATCTGGTGCCACAGATTCCTGTTGGCATCCATACTTTGAATTCTTACTTCTGTTTCAAGACCCTAGAAAAAAAAATTTTAGTCATCTTCATCATTTCTATCCCTAATATTTCTTTAGTATTTTCCCACTTTGATATCAGTGGCACTTTCTTTCATGTATTTATTTTTATTACCATTTTTGGAGAGAGAATTTTAAACAAATGTAAATTTTAATATTTATTTATTTATTCAATCACTCATTCAATGGTTCATTTTCAGTACTACAAATTGAACCCAGGGCTTTTGCAGTAAGTTACATCTCTACTCTTTTCTGTTTTGTACATTTAGACAAGGTCTCCCTAAATTGCTAAATTGCCCACTCTGGGCTTGAACTTACAGTCCTTCTGCCTCTGTCTCAATGAGTACTGGGTTTACAAGCATGGGCCACCAACACTTTTCTCAAATTTTTCTTTCTTGCTCAATGCATGGCCAAAACACTATTGTTTCTACTTAATTTTCTCCATTAAAAAATTAAAGTTATTTGCAACTAGAAAATAACTGCAGTTATTTAAATAAGGAGCAAAATATCTTCCACCCTCAGAACACATTTAGTTTTAATACCAGTTGGGTTAAAAGCACTGGGAAAACACTGTACAAATGTCTACTCTGTAGTTGCTGGCCTGAGTTACATCTGCAGCCTCCCCTGTACAGCCAGAGCGTGATCCAGTGGTCTGGATATGGCAAGTCAAAGTTGCCTTGGGAATCACAGATCTGAACTGTTCAGGAGTCGCCAAGACCCTGCCTCCTCTCCCTGCAGGCAGATTTTCCCTCAATTTAGTCATGTGGTTTTCAGTAAGGGTGGTTGGGGGACACAGCAGTTTATGCAGAATGTTCTTTGAAGTTGTGCCAGAAAGTCAGTCACCATCCCAGTCTGGTCCTGAACGAGGACAGAAAACAGGGTGACTTATGATGGCCGAGTTTGGTTCCCAGCACATTTCAATTCCAGGTAGAAATTTCCATTAGTTAATAGTAATCACCAGCTGCAAAAGGGGAGGGTCCTAGGGGACTTTACAGTACCCTGTGAAATGTTTCAAAGGCCAAAAATGTTTAACTGTGAAAGAGAATGAAGGCAATGAAATAAAAATTAGCCATCTCTAATATTGGTATTTGATTAATACAGTAGAGTACACTTTATTTCAAGTTTCATTTGAGAAGCTTAAATGTTTACATGCAGAAGGCAAGCTACACCATTGTCTAAAAGAAAAACCGTCTTATATTTTTATGGAAGAATTACTGTACTTGATAAGGTAGAAATAAAAGTAAACCCATGTATTAATATTTTGCCATTCTCACTGAAGGAATGAAGTTATTTATCACTAACCTAAAAACAAAAATATTTACCTCTGCAGATTTTTCTCTAAAACATAAAACAAAAATTGGTCTTTATATGGCATTTATGCAGAAAAGTAAATGCTTTCCCTGAATTAAGGAAAGTAAACCAGTGGTGTAAAATAAAAATTGTCAAACAGGTGCAGGAGCTGGGGATTCAAACCCCAGGCCTACCAATGCTGGCCTCACCCCCAGGGTGCACTGAGATGACAATTGAGACTGGGTGTGGTGGCGAGAACCTGTACTCCCAGCACTTGGAAGGCTGTAAACAGGAGAATCACTATGAATCCGATCTAGTACTGATACCATGAGTACCCTGTAGGTCCTTCCCTAAAAATACAAAAATAAATAAAAAACAATAATAAAAAATCATCAAACAAATTCAATTTTGTAGAATTATCCTTGATGCATAATATACAAGCTTCTGCATATAATCATATAATGCTTGTATTTTTTCATCTAGATTTTCTTCTCACATAATATTTTAATTGGTAATCCTCAGCTTATCTTTCAGATTTTAGAGTCCAACTCAGAAGTCATGCACAATCTGTATCACATGAGCAATTTGGCCATACTTGCGTTTTCTTTAACCGCATATATCTCCACTGAAGGCTTTACTCAGATATTATCATACAGTCTACTGGCTTTCCACAATTTGAAATATGATGTTTAATATACAAACAGTTTTCAAAAATAAGGCTTCACATGATGGTTTAGCTGTTTTCACTTCCACAAAAGGTAGTTTAGCATTCTCAGCAAAATCAACAGAGAGACAGCCTCAGAAAAATATCACATCAGTAAGATCCTCATGGAAAGACCTCTGTTCTGTTTGCTTTCATGTTGGCGTGATTGAATGTGAAGCATCTTTATGTAGCAATTTCCTTACAAATACTGTTGTGAGATCCATTTTTAGAAATGAACAAAGTCTTAAACTTAGGCACATCTCACCTTTAGTAGCCAAACACAGCTTATACACTAAGGCAGCAGACAAGGTTCTAACAATGAGTATACATTCTGCAGCATGATTCCTTGCTAGCAGGTTATAATGCAATAATGAAATGAAACTGATAGAACACAAAATCCCAATTAAACTGTTCTGTAAGGAAAGGAAGCCAGAGCAGTATTTTGCAGATATTAATGTAATAACGAATGGAAAGAGATGTTACAACATAAGCTAAAAATAAATTGCACAAAGTCCAACATATGGGAATCCTGGATCCTAGTTACTATATTTCACATAACTAAACCCACAATGATTTTGACATTTGAGCAACAATGGATTTTTTTTTTTTTTTTTTTTTTTTTGTCTTTTTGAGACAGGGTCTCACTATGCAGTTAAGGCTGGCCTTACGCTCACTTTGTAGCTCAGGCTGGTCTCGAACTCACAACAATCCTCCTGCCTCAGCCTCCCGAGTGCTGGGATTACAGGCCTATGCCACCACGCCCGGCTAACAATGGATTTTATAACTCATTAAATTATCCTAATCAGCACCTGAACCTATTTTCTCCTATCAGATAAATTGTAGATCAACTGGGACAAAAAGATAAAATTAGACAGAAACAATTCCTCAACCAAAGAACTCTGCTCAAAAACAAAGGCAATGCATTCGAGTTGGAGTAGGAAGCGCATAATACATCTACATCATCAATTTCAAAGCTTTATCTAAGCGATTTAGAAAGTATACAGAGCAAGGGTGATCAACCTGGGTCAGACTCCTCTCCCACAGAGATGAGAGACCATGTCCTCTATCTTAAAAGAAAACACTTCTTCTACCCTAAACCAGGTGAAAGCATCAAGTTCTGCCACTCCAGTGAACTCTCATAGGCTGTAAATTCAATCTGTGACTTTTATCGTTAGGGAAGTAATAAAATAAATATCAAGGACTTGAGTTGTGGGAGAGGTCTTAGGCCGAGTTGATAAACTTAGTTGCAAAAAGAAAAGCATGGGGGTGGAGCAAGGCAGGGAAGATGGCGAGAGGCCGACCACCAGGCACTGAGCTTGAGTTACATAGGGGTAAGAAGGCCTGCTGTGGGACTTCGGAAAGAAAGTAAGGGGGAGGGGTGCACTGCACAGCTCAAAAAAGCTGCAAGAAAGAATGTTTAATGCTTTCATTATACAGAAATGATAAATGCGTGATGAGATGGCTATGCTTAACATTCAGATAGATGATAGATAGATAGATAGATAGATAGATAGATAGATAGACAGACAGACAGACAGACAGACAGACAGACAGACAGACAGATAGATATCATATGAAGCCTCATTGGTATACAATCCTGACTGAACCTCCTGCATGAAGCAAAAGGCATGAACAAAGGCTGTCTCTGAAGGAGGAGGTGGAACTGATAGTCTAGAGCAAGAAGGGATGAAAGCTAAACCAGGGAACATGAGAAACTGAGAAAGAGCCACAACAGCCGGAAGGTCTGCTAGCATACCAATGTAGAGTTTACAAAGTACTTTGACTATTTGATTTTTATC